>JASGAT010379919.1:0-11690 GCA_030220025.1 Chelon auratus
AATGACAATATCCTGGCCGGACCACTGTTGTCAGTGATATAAGTATTTGAAATGAACATGATTTCTTCATGTCTAGCGACATATCAGGGCCATTTTATGATTAACTGAAATACATTTCTTACATACTGTTCCTTTAATGTTAATTATCAGAGATGTTGAGATTTCCTTTTGATGTCAGATCTTGACGTATGGCTTAGTACCATTATTATTTCAGTCATCGTTTTGTCTGTGAAGGACACTGTGACGTTTTCCCCTTTAGGTGATTAGCTGAGTATGACAGAGGCCGTCTCATCTTTGAAGATTTAAAAACCTTGACAGTAACGTAGTACATTTAACACATGACGTTTTTATTGCATCTGCCCATTTGTTTACCTCATTATCTGATAGCATGTCACCAGAATCACATTTGTCTTTGGGGTTAGGGATGGAAGGCCTCTCCGCTCTGAATCTGTCACTTCCATCAGAAAGTGAAGCCTCTTGATCTCTGTCGTCATCTCCGGCAGCAAATGCATTATTCCTGGAAGGAAGAACATTTACATGTGCCGCAATAACTGTGGCTAGCCATTATATTTTGTAGTCAGTAGCTGTAATTCTGAAAGTGCCAAGCAGGGAAGAAAGGCTGAGGGTCAAGAACAAGGCTTTATACCAACACTCACTAGTGCCTAATAAACCATTTTCTCCAACCGCATGGTTCAAGCAGAATCGTGAAGGAACACGCTCTGGACTCTCAAATAAGATCACATTGCTTTATTCACATTTCAGGTATTCAGCTGAAATCTTTCAAGGTCTTTGGGGGGCAGGGGTCTTAAAGATGGTTGTTATTATTATGTTAAAGATGGGCATTTGGTTGCCAATTTTATGAAAGATAGAATGAATTAAATAAACTGTGAAAGAGGAAAAAGGTCAAAGTACATGACAAGTCCCACCAAATGAGAGTATGGCTTGCCTAGTGTCCTGAAACTAACGTTGCATTCATTAATGAGCTTCAGTCATTGACAGTGTACACTGTGTGTGGCCTAGTGGGACTGGACACAATCGTTAGCAAGTAACTAACCTTTCCTGTGGTAAGAGAAAGTCATGACACAATAAAAAAAATCCTAATTGCGGTTGACAAAGAAATAATTCCAGCTTGGATTATTGACCTAAGTGATAGACAGCAACCCCTCGTAAATAAAAAAGGGAATTAGTTTTAGTTTTATTAGTCTGTTTTATTAGAAAGCAACTGGACTTGCTTGAATGTGCTGAAGTATCAACACTCATCGAAGCAGCTTCTTCAGTTCTAAATAACCAAACCAAATCAAGCATTTTGCCTTTTTTTTTTTTTGGTGCCTATCACGACGAGGACAGCAGAAACACAAACCTCAGCCTAGTAGCTTCGCCATGAACTGTCTCGTCACCCTCCAGGTGGTCCTGTGGATGGCGAAGGTGTAGGCTTGGCTCGAAGTCTGGTCGAGACTGAAAGCAGGCACCGCCTCTTTTTGGACCATATTTAGATGCTTTTCGATCCGCCATGCTTTGCAAGTGAACTGTAGAAAAATAAAATTGCAGCCTTGCCAGCATATTCAATAAATCATGTAACACATTATGCAGCGTTACAGGCGAGAAAATCATCTGCATAAATAACCACCAAATGTGTATTTTTATACAGCAGCAGGAAAAACACTAAATTAGCCCTACGATATTCTGAAATGCATGATAATCTAAATGTTTTTAACTGCATTCGTTTTATATTCTTTCTCTATAAATATAAAGATGTATTTCTTTTGATGCAATATTTATGTATGTTTTATTCATAAATTTGTCTGTTTTTAAATTCATGAGATGGCATGTACTGATATATGTTTTAATACATATTCATAATTAAGTCTCACACATTAGCATCTGTAAATAAAAAAGAGGCTAATAGACAGCTAGCTAATGTTAGCTTCATGGGGCTTTGGAAAATGAACGGTAGGAAAATATCCTTATTGACAATAAAACAAAGATGTTAGTTAAATAAATCTAGTTGCACTAAATTTCACTTGGTTGTCACAGTACAAAATAGTTTTTGTAGTTACCTCTTTGTACCCCAACTTAGCCGCTAGCTAAACCAATTAGCTGCTATCAAACGTACACTAAAAGCTAACTTAGCTAAAGGCTAACATCTGCCAGTGTAGCCAAACCGACAGCCGATGGTTAGCTTCGTCAGTCTTCGGAAATTGAGTAGGAAACATCAATTTTGACAATAAAATAAAAGTGTTACTTGAATAATTCGAGCTGCACTGCGTTTTATCTGGTTGTCACATTATAAAAAATGCTTATGTGGTTTCCTTTTTGTACCCCATCGTAGCTGCTAGCTTAACCAATTAGCTTCCATCAAAAGTGAACTACAAGCTAACTTGGCGGCGCTAGCTAACGTTAGATTAAGTTATCTACTCTAGCCAAACCTGGAGACTATGCTGTCGACGGCACCATCTTTAAAAAGAAAATACTTCAAATATGTGAAACAAGGTCGTTTGTTTATTTTCTTTTTCGCCGTTGAAACGTTTGAAGTTAAGCTAATGCTACGTGCTAACGTTAGCAAGTTTCTGCTCAGACTAGCCACCTGTGTCGTTATTCTTCCGAGAAAAACAGCTACGCATGCAAACACATGGCTCCAGTCTTACCTTTCACTTGTCACAGGACCCCCAGTTGTGTAGAAATGAGGAGATAATCCCGGGGATGTGTGGTTTCTTGGGGAGCTGTATGTCTGTGGTTGGAGACCAGAGCCGCGGAGAACATGTGTGAAGTTGAAAGTGAAAAACGTTAGAGGTGAGTGAAGAAAGGATGGTTTAAAAATGTGTTGTTAATTGCATTTTTTTTAATATATATATATATATTCAGTATATAAAATAATACAGCTTAGCCTTGCATGTGTCAATTTAAGTTCCAATATGTACAGTGCTGCCAAAAGTATGGATAAATTGTGCATCCCAGTCTTGTCTCACTACTATATCACCAAATCTGGGAAACAGTGGACACCATTTCAGAATGCACCTTGCTTTTCAGATGGGTTTCTGCCATGGTGAATTAAGATTAAAGCCCTACGCTTTCCACTGCATCCCAAGATTTCCACGTAAGTGGCCCAGAAAATAAAAAATATGCATCAGGTCCTGCATAACTACAGGTATTTTGCACACTCAACATCAAAGTCTGCTTTATTGTCAATTCTGCCACATGTGCAATACAGTCACACTTAATCGTATTTAGGAATTATGCAAGTATGGTTTCAAAAATGCATGATTGTGTCCCATGTAAGGAAAGAGTAAAGGGTGTTTGAGTGTGGTGGAAATGAATGTTGGACAAAAAATATATATACTATTTAAATAATTTTATTACAACCACTATCAGAAAGTGTTCCTACACATTATGGAGAAGTAAAACCTATCAAAATATTTCTAAAAATATGTGTTTCCAGATCAAATTTGACCATAGTTGAAGAATGACCCACATACCGAACATTGAGACTGCACACCAAACCAGAAATACAAACAGATGAGATAATAAAAAAAGGAGTGAATAACTATAAATATAAAAACTAAGGCACATAACAGATTGAAGTGAGTTCAGTGTTGTCCCTGAGTTTGTCAAAATAAGACATAAAAGAAGCCCCATATTTATGTTAACATCTACTTTAATGGTATTGTTCATTTGCTTACAAAGGGTGGACAGGCATAAAAATGACTGTTAGACAGGTTAGTTGGAAATCAGCTATATACTCTACGCAGATGAGTTTCAAATCTCTATTTCCGCTGTCATATTTGCATGGATGTCGCCATTTTGGTGGAATTTAAATTGAAAATGTGGGGAAGTGGGAGGCGGTATACGGGTGGATCCGTCATGTTTTATGTATTTTCACAGTAAATAAGCAAATAGATACAGAATGGTTTGGTGATTTCCATGAATTTTAAACCCGTAGCGTTGCACACACATACATACCCACACGTTCAATAAAAACAAATACACACCCATAATGGAACGAGTATATGCAGTAGTTAAAATTGCCCGCACACACACACATTTCTTTGCAGTGTTTGCAGTAGGGAACCGTTCCCCTGATCGATGTGAAACCCAAGACTCAACTCCATTTCCATCCCCCTCACCTCAAGAGAAATACTTCGTATGTGTTCTGAGCCAAACGAGGCTTTCTTGTGAGGATGAGTGTGTGTGCGCGTCTGTGTTTCATTCGGGACTGTGAAGTGTTAAGTCACTCTCATCTCAAGAGAGCCTTCTGAGGCGCAATGGAAAATGTCCCATGTGTCATCTTCATTTTAAACACCACCTATTCCCTCCCCGACTTCCCTCTCTTTGTCTCTTTCGGTTCCCCTTTTCTCTTTGTATCTATCTCTTTCCCATCTCCTTTTTTTTCTTTCACACCCACACACTTGCTCACAGCCTGAGAGATTCCCCTGTTTATTTCTTAATGAAAAAATATGAAACTGTGGTGGCATACAGAGCTGGAATCTATTTTCTTTTTTTCTGCCCAGGGATGCTTTTTCCCCCAAATACTCTGTCACAATTTTTGTGTTGGAATATGGACAAAGAAAACTGTGAAATACTGAGCCGGTTGACAGTCTAAACATATGTTCGAGTGTGTTAACTTGTGTCTGCTAGACAAAAATATCCCACCACGCACTGTTGGTGAGCATTGTTATGGATGCCAGAGTGTCAGCGACAACACTGTTATGTATTAATTTATGACAATTAACACTGCAAATTAAAGCCTAGATTCATGTTTTTTTTTCCCACCATGTGCAGCTGCTGCAATATATTCCATCCTGTGAGTATTTGCATTTACGGGTCAACTAATACGGTGTTTATGGTAGGAATATCTGCGTGCATATGCTCATAAACCTGATTATTTTTTCATTTTCAGTCATTTGCAGATATGCTGCGTGGCTCTGGAGACCTCACTGTCTGCCACCACCCACCACGACTGACTTTTCAACAACTATTAAATGGATTGCCATGAAATTTTGGTGAGCCCTTGAATTTTCCTGTTGCATTTTGAGTAAAACACCGCCGCAACTGTGTGATTGCACTGATATTTCTTCACCCTTATATTGTAATCACTGTGCCGATTCTGTGACTTTTCATCCGGCGCCACCATCTGCTTAAAAACAACATGTCATTATGGGTATTATGCAGATGTTAGCGTTTAGCTCGGAGTACTGAAAAGCCACATTTCCTCCCAAAGTACCCAGGACTTTTATCACAGGAACTAAATATTACTTCAGATAGTTGGATGTCTGTCCCTAAAGACCCATGAAAATAAAGTCAATGAGTCCACTGATATATGAAAGGGTGACAGCTGTTTTTACAGATCATTTTGTCTGGCTGCTACTAAACAATCTGGTCCCCTCCAGGCCAGTAAGGTGCGGAAGACTAAACAACTACGATAACTGCAGCATCACGGAGGAGATATAAGCCATGCTGCTGCTGATTACACCGAGACATTTGATGGAAAAGCTAGTTTTAAAGTAAGCGAACAGATTTTATGAGCTATTCCAAAGACTGAAGATGAGATCAAACGGTATTCGGATTTTCAGACTGGTGTTGGAGCTGATCCAGGAATTGTTTTAATGACTGAATTAGATCGAAACCTGATATTTTGTAGTTATTTATTGTAGGTCAAGGACCAAAACCACATCCCCGCAGCATCAAAACAACTTCTGTTTCAGCGGTGTTTGGCTGGCGTCAAAGCTGCCAAAAATCAAAGAAGAGGAGCCAAAATCACGTGACTAAACGTATCTGCTGTGTGGAAGAAGTTTACAGAAAATGCAGTCAGTCAGACTGAAATTGAACACTTTAAGATGTTCAGTGAGGTGGTAGTAGGAGATCATTATCATTTAAAGGAAAAGAAAAGTTTCCTGGAGACGGCATCAAGGAGAAAAATATTCCAGAGAGGGTTAGGGAGTTTATGGCAGCGTTGGATGAGAGCTACCCTCTCCACACTACATTAACTTTGACAGAAATATTTATTGGACTGAATCCAGTCGACTCTAGGAGAATACAAGGAAGACAAGAAGAGCCTTAATCATTCTCCAAGGGAGGAATTGTTCATTCATTCATTCATCTTCCGTAACCGATTGTCCTGTGAAGGGTCGCGGGGGAGGCTGGAGCCTATCCCAGCTGTCATCGGGCGAGAGGCGGGGTACACCCTGGACAGGCCGCCAGTCTATCGCAGGGCTAACACAGAGAGACAGACAACCATTCACACTCACATGCACACCTATGACCAATTTAGAATCAACAAATTAACCTAATGAGCATATCTTTGGACGGTGGGAGGAAGCCGGAGTACCCAGAGAGAACCTTCTTGCTGTGACCACACCACTGTGCCGCCCACCAATGTTCATGTATTTTTGAAAACTCCCATCCTCTGAGCATTTGGTGACATTTTGGTGACTTAAAAAATTTCCCCAGAACAGAGCAGTGTTGTCACGTGGATTTTGCATTTTTAGACGAACTAGTAAGAATCCCATTTATGATGAATATTAGTAATTTTACCCTTTTTCTTTCACCTTATTCACAGCGTGACATTTTTGTGGTCTGTGTAAAAAAGACAGTGCTCGTCTTCTGTCTAATTATGTAAATGGCACAGCGTGTGTTTTGTCGCGGCGTTGACCTTTGTGATCTCCGAGTTCACATTTTCACCGAGCGCCACGTACACGCACGGAACATGGAAATAAGAAAGACGGCGCACCAGGTTTATTCATTTTATTTCAGACGTGTATGTGTTTGTGGCACGTGCCGCTGAACATGTAGAAAGGTCGTGGGATTTCATCAGTTTTTATGGGACGTATCACATTTCCTCCATAAATCGAACATGCTGCAGAAATAATTGTGATTGTGCGCAAACTTTGACGTACGGCGTGTCACTCTTCTGACATGCCGGTGAATAAAACATGAAATTTGTGAAACTAAAAAAGAAAAAAGATTTCCATTTGGGTCGCTGTCTCCATGCTTAGCTGAACGGGGATAATTGGACATTCTGAGTTTTTTTCATTTTTTTGGTTTTCCTAAATGAATATGACAGGCTTTTCCCCAGGCTCGCCACTAGAGGGTAAAAGTCCCTTATCTCACCCACACTCTCAGTTTATTTCTGATGCTCACACATGACCTACAAATCAGCGGCATCAGTGAGGGGAGAGGGAACAGAGGGAGACAGAGAGAGGGGGTTTGGGATCCAACATCCTGACTCTAAGACTGAAGTATTGTCCTTCTACTATCGAGCAGTTTCCTCCTCTTTTTGAGCATATGTGTAGGAATTATTCAAGCAACTAGCAAGTCTGTACTGAGCTATAACGTTCATTGGATGAGTGGTTATTTAAAAAACATGAAAAGCATGAAGGAGGTGCTACTACTACTACTACTACTACCACTATGGCTGCTGTTGTCCCAATACGTCACCAATCAAAGGGCAAGAGGTAGAACATGAACATTTCAAGTGGATTTCCAGTTCACAGCTTTTCAAAATCTTAGCACCGTCACTTTGAGCATGCTAATATGTGCACTCAGCTGCCTCTCAAAGCTTCGAGCACAGCTGTAGACTCCCATTAAGACACTGAAATATAGAAAATCCCTATAAAAAGTTAAAAGGTGCGTACGGTGTTTTAAATAATTTACACCATGCTCTCTCTGTGTCTGGGTATTCAAGTGAAAGTAAATCTGTAACTCCAACACCTCAGCTGACAAATGTGTGTTCGTCTGTGATGCATGTATGTGTCTGTGAACGTGTGAATCCAAAGTGAAGACGTGGCAGCCTGCGTCGTCTTTTAATCTCATGAAATGCGTTGTGATGTGGAGGCGCACGCATCGCGCTCCTTTCACCGGAGCTGAGGTTGTGTTCATCATCCAACTGTGCCAAGCAAAAAAAAAAAGAAAAGGAGGTGACTCCTGATATCAGGGGCACACAGTGCACCAAAGATATACAAAGCAGGGGAGACAAAGCAGTTTATTATGGGTTTATTTCCTCTCAGCTGAGATACACACACAAGAAACTGAATTCAAGAGTAGAAGACCAGTGCTAACCAGCGCTCCTTCTTTCTTTATGTCCTCCACAGTTTCACCCACCCCACACTCTCTCCTTCATGCATCTTTAAAATGATGAGAGGGAGGCTCCTCTTTCTCTTTCTCACGCCATGTACAACGAGGAGGGAGAAAGCCACAAGACAGATGAAGGAGAAAAACAGTAGGCAGCAGCAGCAGCAGCAAGCCGAACCCACGCACCGTAACACGCACGAGGTACTACAGGATATTTATGTAAAACTTAATCATCCTTTGTCTCTCTCTTTCCTTTATTTATTTATTTATTTTTACTGCGTCGTGAGGTATTCCCCGAATCCGACCTCCTCTTCCTCTGCATTTCGTGCCGCTCTCTGTGAATCTCATCAGGATAATTATTCGCGCACAGGCATCCGAGGCACGAGCATCTGCCTCTCCTTCTGTTGACCTCCCCCTGCCTCCCCCTCGTTTTTTTTCCAATTTTCTTCCTCTTCTCTTCTCCTCTCCTCTCCTCTCACCTCACCATCCTCATCCTCCTGCTTCTGTAACTGTTAAATACAGCATCTGTCCTGTTTATTAGCCACTTCGCTGTCTTTGCAAACATTTTAACAGAATAGCTGGTGCAAGGCGGGCACAGAGCAGAGATGGAAGGTGACAGGGAGATAGGAGCAGGTTTGCAGAGAATATATGAAGAAAACACTCATTCAGATGATTGAATTTCAACATTTCAACATTTCAAGATGTTTAATGTCATGCGCACAGTAAAAAGAGCAAGTCTCCCTTACTAACAACATTAAAGAAATAAATAATTATTTTCCTTTAGTATGGATTTGAAAGAGTACAAATGGCTATAGGATATGCAGCAGCCTCAGTAAAGAGTATATGATGTGTGCATTAGCAGAACATCCGGCTGTAAGTCATAGCTGAATCTTTTTACATTCAATTCCACGCAGGTGAAGCCTCTTATCTCCAAGGTGTAATTCTTTTTAAACCCAACTACCAAAAAACTACTACAAAATTAGGCTTCCATTCAGTCCAGTAAAGATAGATCACTTTAAAATCCCTTAATGCAATCAATGTTGTGGCAGAGGTGTGTAAGCGAGGCTACCACAGAATCACACGATCCTCCCCAAAGCATACGGTCAACAGATGCTGCAGACCTTGTATTATCACATTTAAGATGATAGATGCGTCTGTGTAGGTAGGGCCAACATATTGCTAACCAGAGGCACTGCCAGGAATGCAGGAATCGTGTTATCGTATCTACCACTTATGAGACCACATGCACTCTTGCTGCCCTGAGATGCAAAAACAAAAAAAACAACAGACTCTCAGCTCAAGAGTGATCTGTCTAAGACAGTTGGTCAGTCCAACAACTGTACTTTTTGTCTTGGGCTAATTAGCAAATGTTAGTATGCTGAGTACAGAGAATGAATTTCAGAAAAATATATTCACACCAATAGTCATTTAGAACTGAAAACGAATGGTGAAACGTCTTCAAGAAATATGCCAAGACGTGCTGATTGCAATAAACGTTCATGTGGTGTCGAAACAACTGAAATTAATTTGTTCCTGACTGGGAAAAGTCAAGATAAGAACTCTGACTGATATGTTTGTAATTGTTTACGTGCATGCACAAACATGAATATCCCAAACGTTATCCCAAAAATCTTGCAGTTTGATTACTTGCAAGCTGTGTTCTTATCTCTGCAAAAGCATCAGACACAATAGTTTTGAGTAAATGCATGTTTTTTTAATGCATGCACACAATGGGAATGTTAGCATCTTGATGTATGCATCAAAGCTCACAGAACCTCACAGAGCAACTAATCTTAGAGTCCGGGTCTTGTCTTTTATTTATTCCTATCATGCAACTTGACCTGTTTGTAACCTTAAAGTCATACACATTGATCAGACATAACATTGTGACCACCTTCCTGATATTGTGTAGGTCTCCCTTGTGCCTCCAAAACAGTTGTGACTCATCAGAGAATGGACATGTGCCTTCTAAGGGTGTCCTGTGGTGTCTGATAACAGAATATTGTTCGTGGGTCCTATGGGTTGAGGGGAGGGGCCTCCGTGAATCATCCCACAGATGCTTGATCAGTTTGGGATCTAGTGAATTTGAAGGCTTTTTTTTTTTTTTTAGTTGTTCCTAAACAGTTTTTGTGTGTGTGTGTGTGTCTGTGTCAGGCTGCATCCTGCTGGGGATGGCTGCTGCCATCAAGGAGTGTCAATGCTATGGAGTGGGGGTGTCTGGTCCGGTCTAGGTGGCACATGTCTAAGTAACATCCACACGAATTCCAGGTCCAAAAGTTTCCCAGCAGAACACTGAACTGTCACAAGATGGTCGATGTTTTTTACTTCTCCTGTCAGTGGTCATAATGTTGTGCCTGATCTGCGTTTTTAATTATAAGAGAAAGACTGGTGCTGAAGCACCACTGTCTTCACCTTCACCTTACTTGCTATACGTCCCTGTTACACCCGCTGCAGCTGTTAGCACATTTCTGTGGCACATGCTGGGCTATAAATAGCAAAGTGGCATCTATAATGAGCTTGCTCCTCTATACACAGAGAGCTTGCATGTGCATTTATAATCTTGATCGTCCTAAACGTCCTGGAAACTGGAACAAAAGCTGGTGAAATATCAATTTATATGAAATCATTAGTCGGTTAGTTGATAAATAATTAATTATTGTACTCCTTTATGAAGGTAAAACTAACAATTGTCCAGTGATGATAACATTAAATACATTTATTGTTAGAAATAGTAGTTGCAGTCTGAGATGTGGAGCAGCATGTAGAGAATATTTCCCTCAGACTCATTTTGTTCTTTCTCAAACAAAGACATTACGATCCAAAGGAAGGAGGAGCAGTGAAAGAGGAATCTGAGACTTAGTTAATGTAAGGACCAGCTAATCAAACATCTAATTATAAGCCCATAAAATTAATAGAAGGGAAGATAACGTTTCAGAATGGGGTGAATCTGTCACGCATATGCAGATTTACATATTTACATTGCACTCTGGGTGAAATGTAAAAGGGGGGGATGGGTGGTGGTGGTGGGGGGGGGACTCCTCCTCAAAACCACAGCAGGGGATGCAGTATGCATATTCAGATGGCAAGCAACGCATACAGTATGGCGTACTGTACGTGTGCAGATGCTGTTCAAGGGCAGGTGGTGTATCGTCTAAAATGTAGATGCTCTCCGTATGAAAACTGGCATCATGCAAATGTAACGTAGATATAATCCATATGAGAACAGAGGCATATTGAGGAGTATTTGGAGTGCGGTGAAAGTGAGACATGTAGCCGTCTATGAGACATCGCCCCGGTTCAGACGTATCAATTAAACATCAATGGCCAGCGGGATGGGGTGCGGGGGTGCGGGGCGGGGTGTGGGCTTCAGTCGGACCGCTCTGCACCCGCCGTACATGAATCCAAAGGAAAAAAAAAGAATAAAAAAAAAAAATAAAAAGCCCTCCCTTTCAAGGAGATCTCCTAAAATAGGGCTGTGTAGATTAAACATAAATGAGAATGTGATTGTTTGATGAGATGGGTCTTTCCCCAGAGCGGTGGTTCTGTTCTGCTCCTCTCCAAGGTGATGCTGGTTACCATGGCAGCAACACCAGCTCTGAATCTCTCCCTTTTCTTTTTCTTTTTTT
>JASGAT010379920.1:0-18612 GCA_030220025.1 Chelon auratus
TGCTGGGGATGGCTGCTGCCATCAAGGAGTGTCATTGCTATGGGGTGGGGGTGCCTGGTCTGGTCTAGGTGGCTGCTACATGTCTAAGTAACATCCACATGAATACCAGGGCCAAAAGTTTCCCAGCAGAACATTGAATTGTCACAAGATGGTCAATGTTACTTACTTCTCCTGTCAGTGGTTTCTTAGAAGGGAATTGAGGGCTGAAAAGTCAACAGCAGTTCCTCCAAGGACCACTTGAGGCTGTCTCCGAAAGCGAGTAAATCCCCATGTTACATGGGGAATCTGTGGGGATTCAAGTTCGTATAATGCCTTCTCTATGGTCTACGGTAGCGTCAGCAAATTTGTGTCCTCTTATTGGAGGGTCAGAGAGCTCATGTTCAACTGTTGCGAGCTGCAAGAGCAAATCGTCCCTGTTAATGTTTTGATAGCTTTTTATTTGAACCCATGATGGCAGAAGGTGATGCTTGCAGATGTTCTCAAGGCAGACTTTCCAGGAAAAACTGTATATTGTGAGGAAAGGCCACCCAACCCTGGAGCTAGCTAGCCTGACCCAGCCGGTGAGCCAGTGTGTCCACCACTTTCAGGTCAGCAACTATGAGCACTATAGTAATTATATTTACATCTTTTGTGTTAATATTGGCGCTTCTACTGGATTTGATTTATGCGCCTTAAGAGCAGAAATAAACATGTGTACAGAGTGGTACAAAATGTACATTTTTTTTTTTGCTTATTTTGCCACAAATAATTTTTTACAAGTCACCCATTTAAATTGTGACGAGACTGAGTGTTATACATAATTAATGGTATGACTGGGTGTAAGGTTGAGAGTTGTACCCACTCTTGCTCCACCTCTTTGCCCAATTCGAATGGCTGGTGGCACCAACAGTGAGCTCAAAAAACTATTTTCAGAAGTCAGTGGCGTCAACAGTCAACTACAGTCATGTTCTTGTAACGTCTCATAGTTTGTTCACTGTTTTATTTGACATATGTCATGTCATTTCATTTCCTGCCTCGCATGTCACCTCTTTACCTGCTCCTGGTCCCTCCTCCTGTCAACCTTGTGCACTCACTTGCCCCTGGCTTTTCCTTCAGTCAACCCTGTGAACAGTCAGCACCGTGTACTCCTCTGTTTCTGTGTTCTTCCAGCATTCTCCTCTTGCTTCTTTGACTGTGTCTTTTTCAGTTTAACCCTGTGTACTGACTTGTTTTCTGCATCTCAGTCTCTACTCAGATAAGTTACAGTTTACTTTCATTGTTTCTCACATCTCAATACCTTAACCAGCCTTAATATGTTAAGGTGCTTAATATGTATGAAAATGGAGAAATTAACTTCTTACTGATATTATAATTTCTTGACTTTTTGGATATATCTGTTCTCATCTTTGAAGGCATACATGATAAAGCCCAGTGGGTGAGCTATGGCCTTTACAAAAAAAAGGCCCCCAATAGCATTCAGTCATACTCCAGTCTTTGCCAGTAGGTTCCACTCGGCACAGAAGCTCCTCTGCAGTGAAAGCTAGAATGGTGCTGTGGCACCATTTCTGTTCCACTTTTAGTGTTGCTTCCTTGTAGAAATGATTTTCTATAAGTCCAAGATAGATCCTTGACGGTGTTTTTCAACACATACCACACGACTGTGTTTGCTGTTGAGTGCATACAAGGGACTGAATAAGCCCTGCTGCGTCTGGCATGTTTAATACCTCATTTTGTGTCTGCTTGTTGAACTTTTGCTATGAAAATGCATCTTTTTGAATCTCTTTGCAGGGGCACCATCGTCTTCAGTGTCTTTCTCACCTCTTCACCCACATCACATATCTTTTTATTGTCCTCCCTCCCTCCCTCTCTCAAGGTTTTATTTTCATCCCTCTGTAATATTTCCTTGCCGTATGGTGCCTGTCGCGCCTTGTGCTGTTTTACTGTCAGTTCAGCCACTCTGTTGCCTACACTACTGTATGCATATGCAATTTCATTACTGATGCTCCCCACTGACAGCAAGTTCAGGTCCGTACGACCGTCTGCTTCGCTCTAATATCCCAGGGGATATTGTTTCTTGTGAATGTTGCGGTGCAGAATGTTTGAACGTGTGTGTGCAGCAGTGTAGGCTCTGAGTAGATGTTTGTGTGCATATTTCTGTTTTCAGGTGTGAGGTTTATTGTTATTGTTGTATTCATGGATTGCTGTGAATATATGATGTAGTGGTAAAAAATACTTTATACCCTATGGTCAGAACTCTCTGGCAGTTGTTCACAAAAACGGATCATCATGAGCTTTGCAAACATGTTGTAATGTTGTATATGTGTACCTACTAGATCATTTTTAGCCACAGTAGCAGCATGCCTGTGACAGATGATTGGTAAATTAGTTATATGTAATAGATATAATCGATGCCTTTCAATCAGTCAATCTGTGTTCCCAACCTAAATCCCAACAATGGATTGCCATTAAATGTGGAGCATGCACTTAGGATCCTCTTAGTATGAGAGCTACTCAAGTACTCCTAGCTGCAGAAAGTGGAATGAGAATACCGTAACATACAGTTGTGCACTCAGCAACAGCAGGGGTGCTATGTTCACAGCTCATGTAGACCGTGGTGTAAAAGAAAATAATATCAACCATGGATCAACAGTTTTATTTAACAGTACGGCTATAAATTAGCTTGCCTGCTTAATAAAGGGATAGCTCTATTTCTTTGCAGGTATAAGGTATCTGTAGTCAGTGTATTACAGTAGAAGAAAGGGGAGCATTGACATGGAAGCTAAGCAATGAACTGCTCTGGAGGAGTCAGCCACAAAACGTGCTTTAGCCACCTGGAACACAGCCTACCTAAAAAAAAAGCTATACTAGTGAACGCTATATTTACAATATTATCACGTTTTCTTTACTAGACTCTATTAAAAAAGTATATATTATACTCTATAAAAAAGCAGAACACCAGAGTTGCTACCAGTGCCAGTTAGTTTTTTCTACATTGTTGTGTGACTTTGGTGTGTTAACACAGTTTGAATCTGAATTATTTGGGTGACCAAAGTCACCCAACAGTAGATGAACAATGTCTGTGTTGTTTGTTGTAAAATTAATGTTTTTGTGGCTTCAATTCTTAAAACATGGAAATGCTCTAAGAAATAAAATATTTGACATATGGCGCATCCTTAAACTGATCATTTCTGCAGCAGAACCCATCCAAACCAGTTCATTACTTTCCTTCCTTAAGCAGTTGGGGTGTCATCCATCATCTGGTGCTAATACCATAAAAAGTAGTTAATCTGTACATGTGACTGAGCTCTCTTTGATGATTCGTCTTCAAAACTGCGGTCCTTCAATGAGGCGCATACAGGGTTCTGCAGTGAGGTCTAGCATGTAGAGGCTTTACTTATTTTTTCCTTCTATTTCATAAATTTGATGATTGATTTATTGGCTTTAACTCTAGTTTCAGTTAGTGGTGGCTGATCACATAACATGAAAAAGTACCTTTTCGTCTTTTTGATCATACGGTCTCAGGAAAGCGCAGCCAATGAATTTTGCGCGTCCGTTTGAGCCGAGTGTGACAGAGAGACAGCGAGGGAGACCAAGCACATGAAGAAAAGGGCAGTCACTGAGGGACATCCTAATCTCTCTGTGCACACAGACAGGTCATCACTCGTCAGACAGCCAAGGCAAAAGGCGAAATTAAACTTGAAAGTTATACTTGTTGGCAGCAGCGTCCATTTGCATTTAAATGTGTTTGACCTCCCCAGCAGCAAGGCTCTGCTTCGTCAAACGGGTTGGCAGTAATTACGTCCAATTACAAGTATCTGTTTCGCCTTTTCTTTTAATTCCCAGGTTGCCCAAGCGTGATGAAGAGGACTCATCATTTAAAGCAGCCAAATCATAGACCACCCTGGTGAACAGAACATCTTGCCTCAATTTTCCATATTACGTGCACACAACACAAACTCTACCATGTTGGGTTATGTGACCAAATCAGCTGCTCTATCATCTGGTCTGAGGAACATCTGGGTTAGGTGAGTGGGTTTCCTGGCTATTATTCCACAGACTGTTATAATGTGACTACAAATAAATATCTGAACATTTTTTCCCTGATATCTTCTCCTGTCTTGCTCCTGCCTTGTTATAAATCTAAAAACCTGAACTCTATCTCACCTTTCTGCTGAAGGTGCACTCTTTCCATCCAAATGACTCAAACTGCTAATTGAGTAGTGCAAGAGATAACAGAAAAGATTCAGTTTCTCTGAAAACATGAACCCCGGATTTGAGGTTGTACTTTATGCATGATTTAAATGAGAGTGGTCTTCTGTCTTTTGGGATCCCTTGTTGTTTTCCTCTGCTGCATCATGCTATCCTGACACAAACAGCGAGCGTTAACACTGCCCACTTGTGTTAGTTGGTGAAGAAAACAAATGAAACCTTTCTTTGTAGGAGTCTACAAATAACTGGCTGACAGCTACTGATGCTGTGGGATCAAAAGAAGACAGAGGTAAACACACAAAATGGAAACTTGGCAGTTTTTTTATTTAATGAATCCATGTCTATCAGTATTTTGAACCAAGTTGAGTCAAGTTTTTCAGACACAGTTTACGAGTTTTTCTTCTGTACATTGATGCAAAAATTACAAGTGCACAATGGCAAAATTATACCAAAGAGCATTTAACTTACACCTATCAGGCAAAACATTATGACCACTGTCCTACTGTTGTGTAGGTCTCCCTTGTGCCTCCAAAACAGCTCTGACTCATGGGCCTTATGATGGTGTCCTGTGGTGTCTGGAAACAGAATGTTGTTAGTGGGCTTTGGGTCCTATGGGTTGAGGAGAGGGACCTATGTGGATCATGCCACCGATACTTGAGGATCTAGTGAATTTGTAGGCCAGGTCAACACCTTGTGCTGCCTTTTCAACCCATACTGATTCTGACCTCTGTTTAACCCTAAGTGGTATTAGATAAGGTCTGAAGGGTTGTTTAGAAGCTCAGTGTGGGTGGCACTGGCGTTTGCCATCTTGGCTTTGCCTAACTCCCGGCTAATGGAAAAAAAATGGTTAAAGAAGTGTGGCATTGCCTATCACACTAACAGGTTTCTATCTGATGCAGAGTCAGATAGCTGGTAAGCTGTTAAAGCATCCACCTGTCACTCAAAGCGGCCAAGTTCTTATTTAAGGTTATCTTCAAGCACTGCCGGAATTGCCCCTGTACAGTTCTTATCAAGGGGGAAAATAGCTTTAGAGACTAAAACAGTTTTTTTTTTTTTTTTTGGACTGGATTGTAAACATGTTTATTTCTGCTGTAAATTTGGGCATTTTCACACAGAGATCTGTGGGGATTGACTCTGATTGGCGAGTCGAGAAACTGAAGTATTTGGTATTTCTGTCCTGTCTTCAGTTTTCCGCTTCGCAGGCTGCTGCTTGGTATGAATAGCATGCTACTTCCGTCACATTTTACACAGTATAAGCTTTTTGTGTATCATTTTACAGCATTACATGACAAGAAAGATGATTAGGGTTACTGCTCATAAAAGAGTAAAGCAGTACTTAATTGAGATTAAGCTGAAACCCACAGAATGTGTTCTGATTGCATGCGACATGACTTGGCATAATAGAAGTTAAATAAATCAGCATGGTTTTTAGGTATTGATGTAGTCATGGTTTTTTATTTTAACTCATCCAGTACAGTGGCATCTCATTACAGATACAATTAATCAAATGTTGCTTGCTATACCAGTCAAGCCTTTCAGACTAATTTTGACGGATCCTGCTGGACTCAAGACTTTGGGTGAAAGGTGACACTTTCAGCAGAACATTTAGAAAACAGCCTTGAAGGGTGAAACTGCAGATACACACTAATCGGTTCTGTGAAGCTCAAACATGCAAGGAGAGGAAGAAGGACCAAAACTGATTTTTGAGGGGGAACAGGAAGTTGAGGGGGACTTAATAACATTCATGTTGAAGTGCCCTCTGAAGAGATTTATTTATTTTCTGTCGTCTTTTCCTGTCTCTAGTACTGAAACTTACAATCCATCTACCCTAATCAGAAATGTTCTAAAATTTTTCAGTTAATTTTGTTGTTTTTTATAACATCTCAGTTATTTCATTGTCATTAGATCTAGCTTGTTGTAGCTTGAAAACCATTTAACCTCAAGTGCTTTCTGGCTACGTTCTTTCTGCAAATGACCTCTGACTGTGCCACGATGTACATTTCTCCAAACTGAATCAGATGTATGCAAAGAGCTTTTTTTTATTATTATTATGGACAGAGTAGTTTTTACATCGTATGGCTCTACTCTTGGTTTATAAAAGCGAACTCTCTCCGCTCCCCTACACTAAAGTCTTGATCTTGTTCTAAAACTGTGACCCACTTTGTTTGGGTTAGAGGGGTTTCAATCAAAACCCAATTATAGTATAGTAATACATTCAGAGGCACACACACGCACATGTGATTGAAAATCATCTGGCCCATAGTTATTGGATTCTTTGCCCTCAACTGTACGGAGTATCATTAGTTGTACAAATATTTTTCATTGTATCAAATAATTGACTAGAATCTGTCGATCTGTCGGTGGTGGCTTTCTCTCATTTATGTGTGTGTTTGTGGGGGTGGTGTGCGTATGCAAACAGCAACGCAGCAGAGATAGCTGATCTTCCCATTTCCTCATGTAAATAGAATCTTGGTTTCATTTATGAAGGCTTCTGAAAGCTTAGGTATCGTGACGTGGGAACTGGCACACGAACACATGCCCGCTGATAAACACACACCCATGAGCTAAAGTCCACCACTCATAATCAGTGCACGGTAGATCTGAATTTTTTATTTACGTCGGACTGTGAGTCCGAGGCAGGACCTCTGTTTGTTACACAAGAATTCACAAAGGGCAGTAGTTCCTGCAGCTATTAGCAGTAATTACGAGTGAGTGGGCACTTGTTACTTACACATGAAGGAGCACAAACAGCAAAGCACAGAGGGAGGAAGAATGAGGTTGGAAAACAAGACAAAAAAAAGAGGTTGCTCTGTTTGTACAGATTTCACACAAGCACCAGCGATCGACAGTTCATCATGTTACCGCTGAAGGGCACCTTCATTTGTCCTTCGACAGGTAAGGATGGTAGGAGCGAATACAAAAAGTGTGAGAAAGAGCAGCGGATTAGAAATGTGCTTTAAAACACCTGTAAACTTTAATATATTGTGTCAACACGGCAGGAAAGCAGAAAGAACAACTTCCATTTGTTTACACGGTGTGACAATCCCCTGTCATGAAATGGGATTAAAATAGAAGCAAGAGATCAATAATCGGCACATTGTAATACAAAAAAAACCCCAAATAACAAAAGGGGTGGGGGTGGCTGGAGAACCCTGGGAGGCCTCCTCTTAAACAAACAGGAGCAAAATTCAAGATGACAAGCAAAGATAAAACTGCGCTGAATAACAGAATCTAATTGACAGCACAGAAAAAACATGGTGGAAAATAACAAGATGCGTGAAATGAACGGGGAAATAAACAATAATTAAAATAGCCACGCTGCAGAGAAACACTAAATCCTGAGGGAGCGTCATGTTTTGAGGACGGGGTTTGTACTCTGTGTACAGGAAAAAGGAAAAAAAAACATCAACATTATATTTAAAATAAATAAATTATTACTTATTTAAAATGTATTGGTTACTATCAATATCTACTATATTCCCCTGAACTGACTAAGGGAAAAAAATTTTTTTAAAAAATCACAGACAAAACCCTTACAACCCAACATTTAAAGAAAAAAAAACACAAAAGAACCTGGATCGAAATGTGATTCTAGACAGGTCTCCAGTCCATCGCAGGGCTAACACAGAGAGACAGACAACCATTCACACTCACACCAATGAACCTAACCAGCATGTCTTTGGACGGTGGGAGGAAGCTGGAGTACCTGGAGAGAACCCACGCAGACACAGGGAGAACATGCAAACTCCACACAGAAAGTCCCAGTTGGCCCATGGATTCAAACCCGGAACCTTCTTGCTGTGAGGCATCAGTGCTAACCACTGCCACCTGTCCCATTATTCGACTTAACACTTAAAATACTAGATTCATTTAAGATGAACTGAATATGCAGCAGCTGCAGTAGTGAATGTATAACAGTTTCTTCCATACAACATACCTCTCTGCACTGTTGGTCAACCCACATCACTTATTTGGTCTCATTAAACCTCTTTTCAAGACCGTCTGCATGCGCGCTGCGTTTGACTGACAACTCCCTCGCCCTCCTCTAGATTTCATTCGTATCTGTCGGAGTGGAATAAATTAGATCTTTATCATTTTTATGGGTACATGGAGTATGGTTAATTCCCAGCGTAGCCCTGGCCAACTTTGACCTGAGCAGAAGTTTAATCAGGCCGAATGATTAAAAACACCTATGTGGTTGAGCTGTTCCCTTAATACGTCTCCGATACTGGTGTAGTGGAGTGAATAGCGAAGCTGGTTGAAATTAGATAAAATGACGCTGGATTACATGCATGAATCGTTTTTCCCGTGAATCCCTTAAGTGCGCAAAGGCAATGTGACACCACCACCCCCTCCCCCCACTAACAATAAAAACTAATGCTGTGTGCAGAAAGGGGATATAAACACACTGAACGGAAAAATACAGACCATAAATTCTATCAAAGTAGGCTCTGATTCCGTGAGAATCTCAACGCGATGACTTTATGCTCTTTTTCAATCATCTGTGTATAAGAGTTTTAGCACCACTGGTGGAAACGTGTATGCGGACCACCGAACGCCATAGGCGTATCCCCAAGCTAATTCATTTCATGCAAATTCTGGAATCTGAATAATGTTGCGAGAGCACGAATCATTTTGTACCATTTGCATGCATGAACAGAGCCCTCCACACTGCATTTCCTCCATACAATAATCCACGCTCAAGTGCCTGAGCTGCAGGTAAGCCTATACCCTTGCCCTGTCTTTTTGTAATTTTCATTTGCTGATCTACAATGTCTCTGGGAGTGGTAAAACCTGCTGCTTCTTCAAATTCACAAACATCTAGTCAGTTCAGTTGGCTGCATAAGTCTGCAGCACGCTGGCTTTATTGTATTAAAACAGTCTGATAGAGTTTTGCTCAAATAAACAGTTTAGATTTATGGATAGGTCTCCAGTCTCTCACAGGGATAACACACCATTCACACTCACATTCACACGTACGGCCAATTTAGAATCACCAGTGAACCTAACCAGCATGTCTTTGGACGTGGGAGGAAGCTGGAGTACCTGGAGAGAACCCATGCAGACACAGGGAGAACATGCAAACTCCACACAGAAAGGCCTCAGATAGAATCGAAACCATGTGTATGTGTATTCCTTCATAGTGTTGATGTTGTCGGTGTTCATGTACAACGTAGAAAATAATAAAATGTGAAGGCATTATACATTAAAACACTGTTTTCTATGTGTAGCCCAGATTCCCAATGTTCTCATGCTCCATTTTAAATTCTATCATTTCCAGATGTCCTTAAACTGAACCAAATCAAGAGCAGATGCAACATTGTCACATATTGGATCATAGTACTCTCTGAATTAGAATGAAATATAGATAATAAAGCCCCCTTTGTTGGGGGTTTTGCCAAATCATACTGTCTCCTTGCATACTGTGCATCCCAGCACCAGGGTCCGCTGACCAGTAGATCGGGGCTAGTGCTATAAATCAATTCACTCTCCTGAGTAATTCTCATCTTTCTGGAAGGATGAAGTCTTTCATTTTTAATTGAAGTACTTAATTCCAACACCAACGTACACACATATCCTTGCATATGAAGGGGAAAATGTATGTCTCTTGTATATGAATCTGCTTTCTTTGTATTTGATTTACACTCTCCTGAGAGGCCCATCACAGAGAACAAAGCTGTACACCGTGTATATTATTAATAAACGGTAAGACAGTGGAACAACAATGCTAGCTTGACGATGTGTGCAATGGAGATATCGATAAACAGAAGAGAGAAAAATGCGGGGAAAAAATAGGTGCTTGAGGACATGGTGCTCAAGTATGTGTGTGTGCACATAAACTGCATGTGTGTGTGTCCTCGCACATGCTCACACACACACATACCAAATATAATTTCTGTGAAGCCCACTCTTCTATCGCTTCCCATGCACGACTGCGTGTGTTTACACCAGCCGCTTGATGCAGAGCTCATTGTTGCTACTGATTCCAGAGGCAGGTAGTGAAGTGTTTGCACT
Source organism: Chelon auratus (assembly GCA_030220025.1). Lineage (NCBI taxonomy): Eukaryota > Metazoa > Chordata > Actinopteri > Mugiliformes > Mugilidae > Chelon > Chelon auratus. Next base: position 10,204 of record JASGAT010379920.1, read on the forward strand.
TAGATGCATACAGGTGCTCATTTGTTGCCCCCACCCCTTGCCGTCTATTTTGTGCAAAGACGAGGCTGCACCATTTGCAGTGTAGAAGCAGAGAAGCGGAGATTATCATTCATTCTCCTCTATGAACCTGCTCTGTGGAAAGTTGTTCTTGCTGCTCTCTTCCCAACCTCACGCACACAGAAGAAAAATGTAATGAGAGCTGGAGGGGGGGCGACTAGCAGACGGTATGGAAGACGGCCGAGTGATGAAGATAATGCGGAGATGTGTAGAGAGATTGGAAGAGGATGAGAGAAGAGGGGGGCAAAGGGGAGCGGGCAGACAGAAGGAAGAGGAGCGAGAACGAGGTTACAGAGGTGGCTGCTACATCCGCTGCGATGAAAATTAAAATGAGGATTACAAAGACAGGGAGGGCAGAGAGACGGACAGAGAGGAGGAATGGTGTCACCAGAATGCCCCTCACCTTCCTTCTGTCCGTGTCAAGTAATATTTCTTCCTCTCTCTTACCCTCCTTCCTCTGCAGTAAAAGAAAAACCTGCAGCCTGCTCGCTGGCCCTGCCCTCAACGCCTGATGCTCATCCTACTGAAGCATTACATTAACTGAGGACTCGCTGTGTGTTTGTGTGTGTTAGGGAGCGCTGAGGGGCTTTAAGTCAGACTGAGGATTTCTTCCTTCATGGACACAGATCTGGGGACAGCTTTCCCTTAAACCAAAGCCTTATTTTAACTATTCATGCAGAAATGGAAGTACTGCCTGATGGTCAGCCTGTACAAGCAGCTTCACCCTCACCCTGTGGCAAGCAGCTGACACGCACACACACACACAGTCTAGACACACGCACATGACTTTGTTCTCTTTTCTATATCAGCAGGTTCCATCTTTGATGTTATTTTTCTCATGGTTGGCCACACTGGCTGCTCACCGTGCCCTGCGAGTTTTTGCCTTTTATGTCGGTTTTTTTTTTTTGTGCGTGTGAATGTGTGTGTGAATGTGGGTGACTGTGCAGTGTGTACATAATGTGTCACCGCCATCACTGCGCTCTCTGCATATGGCAGACCAACTTGAGGAAGGCGTGATTAGCATTTCCCTCCCACGTTAACCACTTAATGTTCTCATTCAGCAAACACTTTGCTGGTGTGAACATTAAACAGATTTCAGATTTCCCTTTCTGCGCAAATGAAGATTTGCATTTGTTTGTGCGGCCAGTCAGTCAGTCAGGCAGTCAGTCAGGCAGTCAGTCAGTCAGGCTGTCAGGCAGTGTGGATGCTGCCCACCTCCCGCACTCTCTCATCTCTTTTATCAGTACACAGCGTGCTCAGAACATATTCCCTGTTGTTGTTAACACAGATAAGTAACCCCCCCCATTTAATATTTGACATCGGCTCCATTAAGAGGGCTCATCTACAGACATGGACAGATGTGAAGCCTTCCCATTTGCATGAACATGTGAGCTTTCATTTACATGAAAATGCACATATTCCTGGAGGAAACGTGGGCTCCACACAGATGTCAGTGCCCTCATATGGGCCCGTGCTAATGTCTTAATGTGTGTCACTGTGTCCCTGTTTCGGTGAGGTTGTGCGTATTTGTGGCTGGCTGTTGTGATATATACAAGGAGGCTGACCTTTGGGTGTGCTGGTACTAGATGAATAGTTCATTAGAGTGCCGAGGCACTAGCTAGCGGTCACATTCTCAAACAGCGGACAGGCGCTCTGAAGAGACCAATTAGGATTGATGATCAGCTCCTATTAGTGTTGTGATACTCCAGCGTGGTGCGGGTGCTTAATGAGAAGTGTCACGGGGGAGATGAGAGGATAAATGAAAGACAGGTACACTGTACCAGAAAAGCTTTTCAGAAGAGTTTTCCAAAGCTTTCTGGGAACTATTGGTGTTTTAGCCTGTTCTGTCTCCTGTGAATAAAATGGATGATTCAAGCCTTGCTGACTGGATTCTTTATTTACAGTTGAACGGAAACCGATCAGCCACAGCATTAAAACCGCTGACAGGAGAAGTAAATAACATTGACCATGTTATAACAATGCAATGTTCTGCTGGAAAACATTTGGACCTGGCATTTCTGTGGATGTAAGAAATGTATCACCCACCTAGGCCAGACTAGGTGCCCCCACCCCATAGCAATGACACTCCTTGATGGCAGCAGCCATCCCCAGCAGGATGCAGCCTGACACAGACACACGCACAAAACACTTTAGGAACAACTCAACAAACATGAAGAACAGCACAAGGTGTTGACCTGGCCTCCAAATTCAATAGATCCCAAACTGTTCAAGTACCACAATGGCCCCTCCCCTCAACCCATAGGACCCAAAGCCCCCCACTAACAACATGCTGTTGCCAGAAACCGCAGGACACCCTCAGAAGGCCCATGTCCATTCTCTGATGAGGCACAACTGTTTTGGAGGCACAAGAGAAATGTTTTCCTGATCAGTGTATACTGTAGTGGTCAGTCAGGGCTGGAGCCTATCCCAGCCCTCACTCACTTGCACATCTACGGCCAATTCTGAACAACCACCGAACATGTATGCCTTTGGTTGGAACCATTACTGGATGCTAAATTACAGTAAAGTGGTTCTTGGGGAAAAATAAACAACCTCCATAGCCATCTCTTTCACACACAAAAGTTGTAGTGGTCCCTCCCCATTCTGCTACGTAGCCCAGATGGTAGCCACCGAGGGTGAGAAGTGTTATTTCACAGTGCGTGCATTTAGCCTACACCATCTGGGTTTTGCTTGTGAAGTGCACACTGCAATACTTACATACCCCTCTATGCACTCAAAATAGCAGGTGTGAGGACAGAAGAATGTTGTTTTGTTTAAGACACAATGCAAAGTCTCTGTAATGGTATATTTTTGTAACAGAAATATAACTGCAGCGAAAGAGGAAGAACAGAAAACAGTTTGACGTGAGAAAGTGGTGTATTGGGGGAACCTTGAACTTACAGTGTCAGTATTTTTAAAATCCTGCTCTTCCTGCTCTCATCTTTGAATTTTTTATTTTATTTTATTTTTTTTTACCAAAGAACCAGATATTTTTTTGGTTGACTTCAGAAATATTCATCCAACCACAAGAGTTTCTGAGCCATGGACGTGCACCAACATTGTCCATGAAGCAAATGAATTAGAAGTTTACCCACATATAGACAGACCATTGTGACGTATGTTGGACTACAAGATTCACAATAAAGAGACAAAGGGAAGAATCACAATCCAACCTGACTGCAGGATGTAAAAGATCTCATCATTGTGACTGGATATCCAAACAGTTAACAGTTTAATATTACATTTCAGCTAGCAGTGCTCTTTTTATACTAGATTTTAAATCAGAAAAGTATGCCTTGCAGGTATGCTTGGATAATTCAGTTAGTATGCCAGTGGCAAGGTATTCACAAGGTATAAAAAGAACTTCCTTTGAATGTATTTTTCAAAAGAAAGAAAATGGGAAACTCTAATGCAGATGCCAGAGGTTTTCCATTTTCATACCATCATGAAAAACACCCTGAGCACTACTGGGAGTAAATCATCAACAAGTAATCAGTGTGGATGATGGGGTGTGCAGGCTTCCTGGTCAGGAGCGATGTGATTTTTGATGAGTGTTAGGCCTTCCTTTATTGCTCTCTCACCCCCTTTAGCCTTTCGCTGCAGCTCTGTGTCTCACTCCCTCCCCTCCGCCCTCTGTCCCTCCTCCGTGTTATGGTGACGGATCCGAGTGGCACGGCTTATCCCGGCACACTGGAGCAGCTCTTTGGATCATCAGCCTCTGTGGCGCTAAGACCCAGAGATGAGAGACGGAGTGGAAAGATTTCTTTTTCTTTGTCCCCCTCTTTCCAGCATGATAGAAAGCTAATATTCCATCCTGTGCTTTGTTCTTTTGTTCCCTCTAATAGTGAGCATTCATGGCTTCTACATCAGCTCCTTTGCCTCCTATTGACTCACAAGTCTTTGTGTTTATGTCTTAAAAATATTCTATCCTCCAGCATTAAGACTTCCACATAAGGGTTTTGCGTTAGCTGGGGGGAAAAAAACCTATGTGCAATCTGTAAAACCTATATAAATCTTTTTAAATAAGCTGATTTACATTTAAATTTACAACGAGTATTTAAAAATGCATAGGTAAAAAGGAATTCATCAAGTCGACCCCTGCACTTGCAGTAAATACAAATGTAGGTCATGTGATATTTCAAAGCTATGATTTCCCTTTCATTTCCTCGTAAAACAGTCAATAAATTATGAACTGCTCATGGATTAAATAATTTAATACACTCTGTCCGATTTGACTTTGACATAAAGCGTCTCAATGGTCAACCTATAGACACATATCTTCAGCATGCTAAGTATTATTAGCATAGGATAATGCTTATTTATTCATTTTTTTGACAGGTAACGTGTATTAAACTGCGCAATAATGCCATCCCATTATTTAGACGTGATGGCCCTGCACTTGTCAGCCGGGTCAGCTGGAGGTTTGCTTCTGGTTCCCTTTTTTCAAGCAGACAGAGAAAGATTCCCCCCACCAACGTTGCAGGAGCTCTAATTAATTTTTCATATTAGTTACTTTTTAAATCTAACTCTAGCCAATAGGCCCTGGGCGGTACTTTGAATGTGCGCACTAATGTTTTTATGCTCTCCCCCACCGCTGGCTATGATTTAATAACATCTTCCTCCGCCGCTATGTCCAGAGCTTTTCTTTCTTTTTTTATTAGAGAGCCTTAATTAGCTACAAGTCGTAGCCCCCCAGTCTGTGTCTCAAGTCTACTCCCCCTCCCCCTCTTTATTTCTTACAGCCAGCAGACACCACCTGTCACTCTTCTTCTCTTTTTTTTCTCTTTCGTTTTTGTCCCCCTGGTTCCCTCAAGTCACTCACACATATCAGAAGTGACACCTCCCTGCCTTGGGCTGAAGTCTGAGGTGTTTGTTCGTCCCTGTGTTTATATGTGGCTATAAGCGACGCTATATAAGTAAGACTAATCTGAAATTCACATGTCCTTTCTTTAACTTGTAGCACACCTCAAGGGACAGCTTAAAACGGCAACAAAATAAAAATACGCTGCCACCCATTTCTCCGCACGCACAAAACTTCTAATGCATCCACAACTCTGTGAACGCTCTGCGAGTAGTCCAGGGGAAGATGGTGAAGAGAGAACTTAAACAGACAAACAGGCAGTGAGATAAATAGGTGATAGACAGACAGAGATATTGTCCTCAAGGTCTCGTTTGTATAGAAGGATTTGCTGAGATTGAACTTTTTTTGCACACCTCCAATGCAGACAAGGCTGTATTGGAGTATGTGCTTGTGTTTGGTTAAGCAGCTGCAGATCACTGGAGGTAATGGCACCATATTGTGGTTCTAGAAGGAGTAAAGCTGTGAAGCAGTGCAATATCTGAGCTGGAATGGAAAACAGGAGCGGCCGTGTGTGTAGGTGTGAATGTGCGACCGGGAGAGGAACGCATGAGAGTGTGTTACTGTTGCTTGCCTATAGAAATGAGTCATGTGTCACCTGTTAAATAACCCTTTGCATCCCACTGGAACACACTCAGTAATCAGGGTGACTGTCTGGCGCAACCAAGTTCCCGAGCCACTTCGCTATGACTTGATTAGGATCATCTCAGAAGACAAATGGACGCACACACTCAGACATGCCCTCACGTGCACACAAACTGATTGCATCTGCCGAAAAACAATCGCTCCCTATAGCCGAGCCACTTTGTGCCGGTGGAAGAATAGGGGAAAATTACCAGTCAAAGAGGGCAGCCTGCAATCTCATGGCGTGGGAACGGCTTTATGTGTAATTTGAAATAATTCTAATTTAGAATGAGTCTTGTGGACACTGTGTATTATCCCACCATGCTATTGTGCCTGGAGAACACTCCACTAATCAGGATTTGAGAAAAGTGTGTTTCTGCCCGCACAGAACCGAGGGACTAAAGTAGCTACTGCAACCCACACAAATGGCCCCTCAGCCCTGCCATAATGGTGACTCCTTGAGGTGGTCTGAATCACAGCCGAGGAGGGTGTTCACCAGACGTCTGCATTAGCTCAAAGTTTAACTCTGAAAACTCGGGCAAAAGTATCTGTGACACAGACCGTATACCGGACATTCTTGGATGGAAAGACAGATTAGATTTACTGCATCAAAGTCGAATTTCTGTGGGTTTGATATCTTGCCGTGGTGCTGCTTGATCTCAACTTGAAAGACAGTTTTTTCTTTTCTATATTGTTGAATGCTGAATGTGTAAGGCTTCAACCATTTCATCTTAAAAGGTGATGATGTATCCGCCGGCCCCTCAGTGGCCAAAAAATATCACTTATTGCAGGTTTACGTAAAAGTGGAGATACATTAGTGCAACGGTACCATTTGACAAGTAAAATATGTGACAAAAATCACACTTTAAAATTACAGACTCATCATCGGCTAAATGTACTTATGGTGTCAAAGTAAAAGCACTCTATCTGCCGAAAATTGGCCAGTTTCACTGAATAGGATTTTTTATTCAGCAGTTTCTTAACTGGAGGTCAGACACTCTTCTAAGGGTCACAGGATAACAAAATGGACTAGAAATTCGCATTCCCTTTATTTTGTGAAATATTAGCTTATTTTATATAATTTGGTCCTCAAACTGTTAAATAAATGAAACCATGTGAGGATCTTAAAGGGGAAAATTGCCTTTTGATACTTTAATGTTACAAAAAGTTACAAAAAGAGATCATGTAGAGCTGAAAATAACTCAAAACGTTGCGGCAAAGTATATGAAGTGGAGAAAAACATATGACATTGTTGTGCAATTTAATGCAACAGATAGATTAAACAACCTTAGCCTCCTGAGGAAATAGAGCTCTGACCTTTTTTGTATACTGAGTCTATGTTAGCCGACCAATCCAGTTTGTGATCCAGCTGTAGACCAGGGTACTTATAGGCCCAAACCACCTCTACACACTCCCTGTTGATGGTCATGGGCTGCAGGTGGTGCCTGGACATCTGGAAATCCACTACCATCTCCTTGGTTTTAGCTGGTTTGTTCAGAAGGTGGTACGCTCCTCACCGTGAGATGAAATTGTTCACCAGATTCTTGTACTCCTGCTCTTGTCCACGCCGATACACCCCCACACACTTTTATTCTCATTGTAGATGCACAACGAAATCATATTTGGTGCCTCAGTTCAGCAGCGCAGTAAGATATTTGTATCAAGACAAAGTAAGGTCATATCAGCTGAAGATTTCACTCATTTGGATCTGAAAGTGACCCCCAAATTTTTACTTGAGTAAGGTATTTGAATAATTTACCCACTTTTCAGTACTGCACTCGGAGCTGTCGACTGTTTCCGCTTCAATGCAACACAGACACACAGACAGTGAGTCCAGTAGTATTGTTATTCAAAAGGATCTGTCTTGGCTCTTATCTCCAGCCACAGCAGCGGGATGGTTTTACTTTTGTGTAAAAAGAAAAAAGTACAGACTTAGTCTGAAGGGGCCTTCGTCTGCATCGACACTTTCTCCAAAGTGACAGCCACACACAAAACAGAGGAAAATGGCTTATATCTGCAGAAGGTTTAACTTTATTAAAAAAAAAAAAAATCTTATCCTTTGAGTGGTCATCGTCTCTGTAATGAGATAACCGGCTCACTTGCTTCGTTCCTATATCTCGTTTATCTCACCGTCTTATCCGTGGCCACAGGTTCGCCTTTTAAAGTTAACATATTTTTAATCTCTCCCCTGGAGTCTCATTACTCTCATTAATCATCTCCCTCCCTTTCCCTACCAAGTCCGAACCCCAGAGTGCAGTCCACTGCTTGATCCCCCCTCATCGTCTCTGACCAAAAGAGTTGCAGCCACAGCCATTTTGACCTACTTCTAGACAATACCCGTCCCAGCCCCCCACTCCACCCATTCCTATACTTTCTCTCTCAGTCAGTTTTTTTTTTTTTTTCACGGCAGTTAACTTGTGAAGAGGAAACACTCATGGGGAAGTCAGTGCTCCCTTGTGAGCAAATGCCTGAGAGGTAACCTATTTAGGGAGAAGAGAGAAAAAGGAGAGATGGTGGAGTGAATATCAATTCAGTTTCAACTGTTATTATTACTACTACTACTCTTGGTTCAATGTAATTTCTGTATACGTTTGAGAAAAAAAAACAGCAGATAGAAAAAGGTAAGGGCAAAACACGATCACTCCTTTTTCTTTTGTGTTTTTCTCTTTGGTTCCAGAGAGTAGGTTATACGGATGTTTTTTAGATTTATAGCAAAATCAATACCAGGCCATGGATCACATTGGTGACCCCAAAAAGAAAGATGGGAGTGCAGTGAAAGGGACCTTTAGCCAGCAGTTTCAAAACTGTGCATAAGCATTTTTCTTAATAGCAGAAGACGGGAGGATTAGTTTTTCACCGACTCTTATCCT
>JASGAT010379923.1:3075-16502 GCA_030220025.1 Chelon auratus
GTCATAGTTGTTCTCCTCCCACTGTCGCAGCGGGCAGCGGCCACATGGTAGCGGCACATCATAACTCTCCTCTGGAAGGCTTCCAGAAACTTCTGACAAAAAAGGTCAGGAGATTATGGCAAGTGCGTGTGTGTGAATGTACCCCGCAGCACAGATATGTGTGCAGCCTAATGAAACGAGAGGAGGGGAGGACGAAAGGAGCGGCTGGTGACAACAAACAAAAGAGGTCACGGTGACGATTAGGAATTTCTGTTTGAAACTGTGGTAATGTGATGATGATGATGATGATGGTGATGATGGTGATGCTGTTGGCAGTGGCAGTGGCAGTGGGTATGATGATTACTGACAGCCTTGATAAGTGAAAGCGGTGCCGGTGATGACATGGTGGATAATTACAATGATAACCACAACATTGTTGATAATATTGATTATGATAATGAAATCAACCTGAATAATGCTGACAGTGATGATGGTAATAAACCTGTCAATGATGCTGACGATAATGTCAACCACGGCAGTGATGAAATTTGTACTGATGCTAATAATGATTACAATCAATGGCCGTGGCTGCTTTGATCATGGCGGTTTGCATACCATGACACTGATAATGATGACACTACTGGAGCTGATAATGCTCATTATAAGCGTAATGGTGGGAATGATCTCAGGGACAAAAATGGCGTTTGTTGGACTGCTATAAGAGTTACACATTACAGAGATGGAAACACGGATAATGATGATAATCATGATTGCAGCCAATCATGATTAGGACAATGCTGAAAATGCTGAAAAGGACAGATATGGTAGCAATATCATGATAACGGTGACACTGCTGATAACGCTGTTAGCAACGGCGTCATAGACGTAGTGCTGTTGATTCGTGATAATGGTGATTATGTAGATGAACACACTCCATGCAAAACAATAGATCTGTTTTCATGAGAGAGTACCCCAGTTACAATGGTAATTTTACTTTTTTTTATGGATCCCAAATTAAATTTTATAAGTGCGTGAACTTCACATCAATTTTCACACACCTGGAAAAGACCGTACCCCTGTGTTCAGAAACCTAGTTTTCTCTAGTTGGAAAACTTCCTACGAAAAAGGGATACTGTCGCATTTAAACATCCTATCAGGGTTTCTGACAATTGCCTGCTACCTACAGTAAGTAACTAACTTTGGCAACAAGTGTCTGAGATACTGAGTTTTACGGCTCTGAACTGAATAGTTAAATATAAAAAAAGACAAAACATTTAAGTGCTGACCTATTCAAGACTGTAAGGGTAAGGGTGCAGGATAGCAAATGTCAAACAAATTTAAGGCTTGGCTAACAGTTACAGGAATGTCAGATTAAATTTAAATTAAACTGCCGGTTTTTGTTGTAAATATCACAGGCACCCATGGGAATCAGTAAGGGGGATACTGGGATAACACTTATCCTGAATATTACCAAAACTTGGAAAAGCCTCATAACTGGGATACTGGTGCACATGTAAACACAATCAGCAGTGACAGCTGATTTGAACCGAATTGCCTCGAGCAAGGACCTAACTACCAATTTGCTCCCCCGGGCGCTACACAAGTAGCAGCCCACTGCTCCAAGTGTACACGCTACTGTGTGAACGAATGGGTGGGTCTAATGCAGAAAAATAATTTCGCCATGTCGGATATATTAATATGTGAATTATTTTCCTCCAGGGTGGCTGTAGCCCTCTTTGTTCTGTGTAGGTGCCCTGAAGGTCAGCGGAAATGAGCTGAGGTTAGGATAAAATTGCCTTGGCAATGTTGGATCATTTGATGGATTTACCTAAAGTTATCTGGATTTACAGACTAAAAGAAGTCCCTGTGTATACCGAATGTGTTATACCTTGAGGTTTAAGGTTTATGCTATCCAGTCTGCTCTTTTTTGGTTCCCTACTGTAGAATCCTACACTGACTGTCAGAGCCAAAAACTCTCTGGCTATTAATCCTCATTCGGCGGATTTTCAGTGGTCATTACTTTCCATCCTCATGGAGAAATCTGTTAATGATGCATATAAGGTAATTACTGGAACTATAGGCTGTATTTACCATCGTATTATATTTCTGTGTATTTATCATGTTATCCCTCTGTTTAAAGCCACTCTAAAGCAAACAAGCTGGAACATCGAGCTGTCCTCTTGTTTTTTTTTTGTTTTTTTCACAGTGAGAGGCAAGATGAGTGCTTGTATAAGAAGAGTGAAAATGAGATGCAGTCATGTTGCAGTTCGACCGTTCAATCTACTGTGCGATGAGTACTGGTGCAGGATAGTTTGTCAGAGGATAGGTACCGTGCCGGCATGGAGTACATCATTGCTTACTCGTGGAGGAGTTTATGATCAAAGAGATTCAGGTGCTTTAGATTTCCTAGAGCAAACCCTTAGAGATGCCCCCAGGCTGTTGCAACATTTTCACTATCCTCTCCCTCGGCCAGTGTAGAGGACTTACCAAACCAACAACAGTTACCAGGAGCAGAGGAGTTCTTTTTTGATGTATATATACTGGCTTCAGCTTGCTGCAGGAAACAAAGCTATGGGGATTCTCAACAGAAGCAACAGGTACCAAAATGAGGCCCAGTGCTCAACACTGATTCAAATGCTTCCAGATGAAATGCTCCTGTGTAACCAGTGCAACTGTGCTGTTGTAACTCTTTAGAGTGTACATGTACGATCATCAATAAGTAATGGGCTTTATACAAAATGTGTTACCGAATAGATCTGATGGCATATTTACTTAAATCCACCATGTGCAAATCAATATTTGCTTGGCACAGATGACATTTTGAAATATTGTGGAAATTGCTTATTATTTTAAATGCTGTGCCGCAGTGCAACACACCATTGAACACTGCTCCTTAACAACAGTAGTGGAAACATATCTATATGCACCGATCAGGCGTAACATTATGACCACCTGCCTGATATTGCGTAGGTCACCCTTGTGCCTCCAAAACAGGCAACAGAATATTGTTATTGGGGGCCTTTAGGTCCTATGGGTTGAGGGGAGGGGCCTCTGTGGATCAGGCTTGTTCCCATATATCCCACAGATACTTGATGATACCTCATCTTTAGGATCTAGTGAATTTGGAGTCCAGGTCAACACTTTTTTCATGTTTTCTGAGTTGTTCCTAAACCGTTTTTGTGTGTGCGGGTGGTACATGTTTAAGTAACATCCACACAAATGCCAGGTCTCCAAAAACTCAAAAGTTTCCCAGCAGAACATTGTATTGTGACAAGATGGTCAATGGTATTTACTTCTCCTGTCAGTGGTTTTAATGCTGTGGCTGATCGGTGTACATGCTCGACTGCATTTCTTGCAGCCAGTAGAAGTGGTAATTTAGGAGAGACTGGGATGTGACTAATGACATACAGGACTGTGTAAGGTTGTTTAGCCTGGGGAACTTACGTGACCAGACATTCACCACTGAATAGTTTATTTTATTAATTAAACACCAATGGCTTCATTATAACACATACATAGCAATGGTAACAGATCTATGTATGTGATATCACGGAGTCTCCCCATTTGGGAATTGCAAGCATGAACAGGATGGAACAATGTAACATTCTTCCCAGTTGATCTTTTATGATCCTCTTTCTTTCTTTTTTTCTGGCTCCAGGATCATCTTTGTGGGATCAGCAAAATCTCCTCCACACACTATATACTATATCCTTAGTGTATAGGGAGATTAATATCTCACAGGTATTGCCATATAATAGTTTTTAGGGTACCAGTGGCCCCATAAGATAGCACTTTCCACCCTTAACCACTCCAGCAGCCTTTGCTGTAAAAACAGGAGCTTCTAACAAATCCTCAGCTCTTGGGGACTTTCCTGTTTACAACTCTATTCCCAGCACAAAAAGGATTACAGACGCCATCTTTACTGGGCATAAAGAGATTGCAAAGTGCAAAATTCCCTGGGCGGTAGAGGTGCTGAGGTTAGGGGATATCATCGCCGGGCTTGCATCTACAAAGCAACAATGGGTCAAAGGTTAAGAGCATCAAGAACCATGTGTAATGGTGTGTGTGTGTGTGTGAGAGAGAGAGGAAGAGCTGATTGGAGTCGGACTGGCAGAATGTGTGCGTGTCCTCAAGCATATTTTCTTCAATATTAAACTGGATTAGTTGTGTGCCCTGCATACTTTATCGAGATAATACTTGGGGCTTGCTGGGATTTTATTGAATAGATCTGTTTGAGCTGTGTGACTCTCTCTAATCTTATTGGTGTGTGCGTGTGTGTTTGTGTGTGAGCTCCCAGAAAAACAGCATGATGGCACAGATCAAAGGGATCAGTATGGGTTGTGAGTCTTATTTGGATGTAATTGCTGTTTACTTCGTCACATTATACAGTAGAGGTGCCTTATTAAGACTTTCTGCCTGTCATTAAAATTACACTGCAGCAGTCTTAAGGGGATGCGACTCTATCTCTGGGTTTTATCAAGGACATTTTATTCCTTATAAGACTTTTCAAAGGGCGTTTTTTTATGGCAATTAAGCTAAGGTTTCTTTTTTTATATATTATTGAGATTAATGGGTTTCAAGCCCACTGCCATAGCTTTTATACAGTGCTTAATTTAAATATCAAGTGGAGCAATTGCAATGTTTCCATCCTGTGTCTCTGTGCACTGGATGCTTTAATATTCGTTTTTATCAATATATGCTCACGGATTAGGCGCCTTGAAAGCATTACCAGTATGTGGAAAATATGAATTAATTTCCGCAGCATTTATCTGAGTTTTCCATGTGAATGACATTTAGTGAGTTTGAGTGAATTAGGCCATGGATATATGTGGCTAACTAACATGGCGTGATACTACATATGATCATATACTGCTCTGCACAGTTAAAGTGCATTGCAGCCGGGTTGGCATCTGTGATCACTGTAATCATACAATAGACTTTTTTTTTTTATTTAATTCCCCGCCCCCCAATTTCCCTCCAATTTGAAATTGCAGGTGCCCTCACCAGGGCTGTAGCACAGGCTGGAGTTTGATTTAGGTCAAAATCACAAAAGCAGAACAGGTGACAACATTAATTTCACAGTTATTGTAGACACACTATAGAATCCGAGTTCTTACAGTGAATAGAATCGGCTCATTCGATTTATCATTGTCATTGACAACTGAGCAAATTCTGGCGAATGCCTCAAGGCATGATCGAAATCTCCAGAAAAAGGTCCAGAAGACGGAAATATTTTAATCATATTCTCAAAGTCAATAATGAACTGAAATGAAGTCAGCGTTCATGGAAATGAAACCGGGTGAGCCATTCCACACAATGAACAATGATACCTTTGATGTTGTTTGCACATTTGACCGAGTTTGAATTTTGTCTGAGAGTTTTGATTCGAGTGTCTCTAGTTTTCCAAAGAAGTCGATACAAAAGAAATATATGAACCGCGCTTTATTTTTCCTTTCATTTCATTGAACGGTGAAGGAGGAGATAACGTACCCATACGTACGTCACCTACGTAGCTGGAGGTAAGCTCAATTTTCTCTTACCTTTTGCAGGAGATTTAGTTCCATCAGTATGGTATTACCTCCTCGGTAGCAGCATTGTTTCCCAGAGACGCTTAAAATGTTTTATTACAGTCCGATGTCAATTTCCAAGTGACAGAGAGTGTGCGTGCCCTATTTTAAGAGTGAATCCTCCAGAAGGCACTGAAATGTAGAGATTACTAGATTACTTCCAACTACAGGTCGCTTGAGATGAGCTCCATGCTAATGTTAGCTCATTTTATTATTGCAAAAACTGTCATGTTAGCCGATCCACAGTTCATGTACCTACAAAGCAACTGATTTGACAGTTCGGTACTTAAGGTCTCACACCCCCTGTGGGTGATTCACTACAAAGTTAGGTTCAAATACTGATGCATGGCAAATTAGGTCTGACTTAGCCCTGTAGGAGAGGAAACCGTGCCTGGAGAGACAGCAACCCACATTTCTCTGCAGTAGCCAGCATTTTTGTGTTGCACTAGTTTGATGCCCAAAACTTGAACAGGTTTAAGTGTTAGTATAGACGCGAGCCAGTTAGCCAGTTGTTGATCTCTTTTGAGCATGACCAGATTCATAAAGGAGGAGAATTAACAGAAAAAAAAAATATACATGCAAAAATGTGTTAAGAGCTGGCTATAGGTTAATAGTTATAGTAATAGTTATCTGCTGGTGGGATGCAACATAGAAAAGTAAAGAAAATGTAAAGGAAACAGCAAATCCAAGCAGAGAATCTATGTTACAGTGGGAGACATGTAAACTTTAGACATCAAGCGGAAAAGGACAAAACACATCCAGCCCAAAAAGAGAGTTTACGAGTAAAGAGCAAAAAGAAAATGTCCATCACTTTCAAAAAAAGGACAAGAAATGTAAGAAAATCAAAGAAGATAAAAATTGGAGGAGAAAGGGTAAGTTTGGTTTCCCTTGTCATGCAAATCAGTTTGGCATTGGGGGAAAAAATACCTTCATCGTCCGTGCGGTCATTATCACCTAAATCATCAGTGTGTTTCTTTGTAAGGGGACCTATAGGACCAAGAAGGAGAAGATGGAGGAAAACAGGGTGATCAAGAACACACACAGCTTTCAAAAGATGCTCTCAAAAGATAAGAAAGTTTCTCAGTAATTATCCTCTTTATAGCCCCTTTCATTTTTTTATTTGAAAAATCCTCACACTGACAAGGAGACTGGGTAAACATTACCACAATGTCCATCTCACACGTTCACAGTCGGAATTTACTGTATTCACTTCAGAAGGTTAAAGAGCAAGAAAAGAGGGACTTTGAAAAAAAAAAAAAGAGGCCAAAAAATATAAGCTCTCTCTTAAAAACAAAGACATAACTGAAGATAAAGCACTTAGGATCAAAAGACATTTTAAAGAGTGCATATAATAGTAGCACAAATTCAACTTATCAGAGACATTGTGTTAAGCATTGCCGGTGATCAGAGCAGCAAGGAAAAACATAGAGGCTGTAAAAGAGGCAGCATTTGTAAGAGCAGGGCAATCAAAAGAAGCATGTGACAAACTGCCCCTGTGGTACTTGTCAGCCGTTCTGCATCATGCAAATCTTTGCAGGTTTCAAAGAATTTAAAAGGCAGAGAGAGAAACAGATGAGAACAGAAGATAGGGGCAAATTTTTTCAATTGTCTTTTTTTTTTTGATGATAATTATGATGTATTATTCATTGACGTTTTCATTTATTTTACTCCTTTTGTCACTTTGCCAGTGTAAACTGCAAATGCGCGTAAACTGGAAAGTTATGAAGAAAAACTCGACCTCGATAGGAATTAATGAAGACTTCCAAATTTTGGAATAATCCTAATAATACCAAAGACAAATAAATCCACCATCAGCATCAATAGCGCTTGGTTGTTTGTTTGGAGAAAAGCTCATAACTCTGAAAAATCCTTTGGAATTTCCACTCCAAGAATTAGATGAGTCCGAAAAAAAGTTCAATTTAAAGTTACAAACTTTCTCTTATTAGCTTAGCTGATCAGGTAAAGGTACCAGTGTTACCTTTGGACAGAGCCATAGCCACCTGTCTCCAGCCTTTATGCAAAGATATGCTGACGTAAAGCTGGATGTTAAAGTTTGACATGAGATCGGTATTGATTCAAACGTATCGTTGCCATTTTAATAGACGTTGGGGCTTTTTTAATTTTTTACTTTTGGTGTTTAAGCACCTGCTCTAGATGTTTGGCAGGGGAAGTGGTCAGGTGCTTCTTCATTGATAGTGACAGTTCCACATTTTAATACACGTTTCTGTACGTATTGACACGTAAACACATGCTGTCCTAAAAAAACCACGACATGTACACAGAGGCAAAAACACACACACGCACAAACGCACACATACACACAAAGAAAACAGAGAGAAAAAGAGAGACATACATGTGTGTGTAACATAAAAGATCGGAAACATGCGGTCTGGAAGTCAGAAATATAAGCTAGCATGGTGCATGATACACATGACTTTAGAATAGCATACTGTTCAAGTCTTCACGTGCACACACACACATACACACACCCACACACACACACTGCTTCACAGCAGCGCATTCATTCCTAAATAAAAACTTCTGCGGCTGTGTTGACTTCAGTATCTGTTTATGAAACGGAAAATGGGGGGATTAACGAACTAAAAGGCTTGAGAAAGTTCTCATCAGTAATTCACTTTGATGGGTAATAACGCCTCCATCATTCAACATCCTGCAGGTTTATTTTAAGACCAGTGATTTCTTTCCAGGGAGTTTAAAATGGAAGCCGGCTTCCTGCATACCATTCTGTCCTACAGCATTCTCCCAGCTCTCTTTTGTGAATCTGACAAGCAATTTGATAAGCGGGCGCTGACTCGCTCTTTCTTTGTGCTGAATAAGCACCAAGACGCGAGAGTCGCTTCTTTTAAATTTGTGAAACGTCTAAGAAACACAGAGAAACTGCTGTCTAGGGATGTGTCACCTGTTTATGGAGTTTACCGCATAGAGACATCACCGTCTAAACGGCGCATAAAGGTTGTGGCGGGATTCGTGTTAACCTTTTAGCATACATCACACTGAGTGACAGAAGGCTCAGCGTTAATAACCAAACATACATGAGTCATTTCATCATTAACCTCTTAAGCTCTCTCCTGTCACTCATCTTTGCGTGCATGCTGGAGTTCGACACAAACTCCTGATTCCAGTTTGTCTGTTTTCTCTTTGCCCTCCTTGTGTGTACGTATATGAAGCCATACATATTCTTATATTCTTATCAGAATATGAGTCTGGTAGTCTGTATTTGGATGCCGTCTGTCACCGCGTAATGCCCAAACTATTTCTCCTTCACAGGCTGGCATCCAGACTAACATATAGTTTATATGTGGAAAATAATTATGTGGTAAGTTTTGGAAGGGTGAAAACTGAAATCTTGTAAAAAATAAAAGACTCAAACATAAAATGACGGATGTTTTTTTCTTTTCTTTCTTTTTTGGGAGACTGCACATGTGTGTCCATTACACAAGCATCTTTTTTGACTGGGGGGTTAGTGGGGATCAGAGCAGACAAGACCATGACAGCATGACAGCTCATTTGACACACGCACACACGGCGAGAGAGAGAGAGAGAGAGATCATGCAGCAATCACGTGTCAGTTCTAAACTGTCTAGTGACAAGCAGGCCTTGACTCTGACCCGTACTCCACCTCCACCTCCACCTATGTCCATGTGTGTTTTCGCAATCTGTGGCTATCTCAGGCACAGGCGCTGGTGAGGTCTCAGCTGGCACCAGCTCTGATGAGTAATTAGGAACATGAAATGTTCTATCTCTGACTCTCTATGGTTTCTTATAACTTTATTTTGTATCCTCTCTGACTTAAATACTAACACGCACTCTTTGCTACACCTCTGTCCTGGTTATATATAGCTATAGTTATATATATATATAAATATATATAAACAAAAACACAAATTAATTGACTGAGAGGCAGCATGACTTCCAATTGAGTGGTATAGCTTTATGGCATCAAACAGGAGGAGACTTCCATAAAAGAAGTGAAAAGCTACGTGATTACTAACATCCATGAATAGAAGGAGTAAAAAAGCTAACGTATATAAATGTTTGTTTTGTTTGTTTGTTTTTTTTCCAGGTAAGAAGAAAATAGATTGGATGGAAATGACTATTTTAAGCGTATTAATCATGTAAGCTTAAATCTAAATCCGATGCAATACATTTGCATCTATATTTGTCTCACCTCAGTTTTGGACCTGACAGTTTCTCAGTTTAAATCTCCCTTTTAGCAAATATAGCCATGAGTGAAGCTACAGAGTTGTCCTAGTTGTATGAAACTGAATTTCCTTTTTTTTTTTTTTATGTCCAAAAGAACCAGAAACAGCACATGCAATCACCCTGTGCTGTGATTTCCATTCGCCAATCAGTGCAGCAAAGAGATTTGATTTCCAGTCCCTCAGTGTATAATCTGCACTCCCTGCTTTCTCCGGTTCCTTGTTTTCTGTGTCCATCGCTCTCTTCCGTCCTCACATCTCCCTCTCTCCACCAACAGCATTGATTAGAAACTGATGAAGAGGAGTTTCACGCTCTCTGACACCGCAACAATCCATGACTTAAAAAGTCAGCTGGGAAGCAAGAAGGACGCACACACACACACATGCACACACACTAATACACACTCATGCTCAACCCTGAGGCTTTCCCCTCTCCTGGATGAGGTAATTATTGCGAGGAGAGTCTGTGCATCGATCGCACATTCCGCACAAGAGCTATCCATACATATTGCTCTCCGTATGCATCAGTCAGGACCCACACTGGCATAGAAACACACTAGCTTAATCAATCACCAATGCACATTAAAAAAAAAAAAAGAGGGGGGATCTAACACAGCGCATGGCTCAATGAGCCAAATAGGTAATCTACTACTGACCTTGGATAAAATCCCTACAGGGCTGTAAAGTATAAATACAGAACTCATTCCCCAAGCTAAAACTGAGAGTCTAATGCACTTCAGCAAAAGCTCTGATGGGAGAAAATTAGACAGTGCCCTGTAAGCGCAGGATCAGAGCTTTATGGTGGGCTCGTATCTGAAAGCACCGGTGGTCGGATACTCCACATTGCATGTTTGTGATAGCTAATAGTTCATGCATATACTGCTGTTTTATGCATGAACACATACTGGTTTTGATCATTTTTCACCACATTAGCTGTGTAGGCGTAAAATACCCCACAGGTTCATGTTACCTCATGATCTCAGGTTAAAGTATGTCAATTTCAAACATTATATTCACCTGGACAGCCTTTGATTACATACAAAACCTGTAGTTTTTGAAAGAAAAATATGAAATATGACTCAATGGTATTCTGGCCTGTGTTTTTGTATTATTCTCCTGTCACATTTTTTTTCTTCCCAGACCATCATCAGTCACACTTCAAGTTAGACTCAGTTTAGATTTTACTTTCTTCTTTTGAAGGCAAATATTTGAAGCGTATTGGTGAGTGATGAATCCTCTCCATCATGGCAAGCTGCGACATGACAACAATCCCTAACATACATGAGCCATATTGGGTTAGCACAAAGCAGAAGAAGTAGTTCTGATGGTGTGACTCCCTTAACTCTACAGACTGCACATTAAAACAAGATTACATGAAGAGAAATGTCCAGCTGAAACAGCCCATAACGTCCTATCTATGTTTGGCAAAAACGTAAAAGAATCCATCTTCCGGATTTTTCCATCCAGCCACAAAGGCTCACTGATGGTACGTGAGTTTCCTGGGCAGAGAGGAAACCCCTGTTTATGTTACGCCAAAACATAAAGTTGAGACAAGACATTTGAGTTACACAAATGAAATAAAATAATCGAAAATAGGCAAATGAGAAGCAGTGAGTCATGGCTCTGTAGCTGAACAGTGGGGTCTCCTCAGGCCGCTTCAGCCATGTCTTTTCGCTGTTCCTTGACAGCTCTGGCCAATTAAGGTGATTAAGGCCATGCACCAGCGGAAAACACTCGGGCTGTCACTGCAAGGCCAGTGAAAGGTACAGAAAGACTCGACACCTTCCCCCACAAAAGAGTTCCTAGATCTTCCAAGACATGCAAGAATAGATGGCGCCGCACATGAGAACTATGCAAAATGCTCCACACCAAAGAGTATCACAGACGAGCCCGCATTTATGAAACAAAGTGGCTCGAGGTCTGCAAACGTCAAGACGACAGAGTTGACGACAGAGTTGCAAAAGCAAAGTGTTTATATCATTTGAGACAGGGTGAGCCTCTGCAGGCTGAAAGGTGGTTTCTAACGCGGCCTGTTTAGTCAAATCTTTAAGCCATACCTTCACAGCTGTGACCGACTGAGGGGATTAAGCCCCAGTCAGAAACAGTTGGCGGTGCAAAGGTACGTAAAACGGCCCAAATCCATAGAAGAACTGTGAAGTTCTCCAAGAAGCTCAACATCCTACCTGCTATAGATCCGATTTGGGTTGTATTTTTCTTTTTTCCCCTCTTTACTGCTCAAATTAAACCTATTCATATCATTATTTTTGAAAGCACCCTTACTTTACATTAACTACTTAACGTTGGCAGTATGGTTCTATGCAAACGAAAATGATGCATGTGGCATTTTCTTACTATGTGTGTATATATACATTTTATTCTCTTTGCTTATGAGCAATTTTATGGCAGCTGCAAAACTCAACCAAGTAGGTCAATAGCCAGTCGACACAAATACTACAATCTTCTAAAGTACATATTTCTTTCTGAGAACATATGCTGCAGTGAACACATTATTACCAAGTTCTTAAAACACTAAAATTGCTTCAGAATATCCTTGAATATCCCATTGAAAACACAAACAGTGATCTGTAAAGCTGGCCTGAGCTGTAAACCAGTGATGCATTGGAGAACAAAAAGCTTTCACGCCCACTCTAATGTTCCTCTCACCTTGTGTCGAGTCCACCCTGCATTTCCTCCTGTCACCCAATTTCATCTACTCACATTTCCTGCTCTCCCTCCTCTCTTTCCACGCTACTAATAATTTTATTCTCACATTCCTCCGCTGTTCTCTGTCCTTCTGCTGCTTGCTGACGAAACAAACACCCACGCTGTCAATGTCAGTGAGTCGATTCGAAGCGGTGAAAAGTCCGGGAGGGGAGGACATGAGCGAAGATGTGTGACTAGTGTGCAAACAAGCAAGAAAGTGGAGAGCTAGAGAAAAGGAATAAAATGATGAGCTCCTAGCTTTAATTTTCTAATCTTTCTGGGTCATTCATCTGCTAAGAACATGTGAACAAGTTTTGCAACGCAGAGACTAGCAGCTGAAGCCTTGACAGAGGTCTTACTGTAGAATATTAGTCTATGTCCATCACACTGAGATGCGAATAAAGGACTTTAGTCAATCATAAGGCGTGTCATATCATCAAATAACTGTCTAACATGTGTTTTTGACAAAAGACTGTGCGTATTATTCGCAATAGAACAGCATCTGGAAAGTCTTGCTCAGTTAATGTCAAATCTCTACAAGAAAGGCAGTGAATAAGATGTTGTGCGTCATACAAACGAGTCATTTCGGCATGTCTTGCAAACAGATCTGAAGGCCAAAAGTGTTAAAACTTGTAACCAATAGCAACACTTGAAAACTGTCCAAAAAGCCTGCCATGTTACCCTCCTGTCACTCGGTAGACAGGATGAGCCAAGCCAGGGATCAAGCTGCCAACCTTGCGATTAGAGGACTTCCTGCTGTGACTGTAGTCGTCGTCAGCCCAAATAAGGCCAAGCACAGAAACACCTGTACTGTGTTGAATCTGAAATCAAAACGAATCAGATTTATCGGCCTTCTGCATAAGTACACATACAAGGCATTCCTTCCCTGCATTTAACCCATCCATATTGTGCACACAGAATAGTAAGCAGTTGGCAGTCATGTGTGGCACCTGGGGAG
>JASGAT010379924.1:0-13312 GCA_030220025.1 Chelon auratus
TAATATTTTTGTAACAATTCAAGGTTAGTCCTGCAGTGTGGTAAAGTTCAAGTACGCATGTCAGATAATCTCTTTGTTTTGTGCCTTTTGTGCATAAACACATAATGTCTTGCGTGGCGAAGTAAGTTTTTTTTTTTTTGGAAGCCGTGATTTTCAGGTCATGTGCGGCCACCAGACTTCACAGTTTTTATCTGAAAATCATGCTACAACCACTACTGACGCAGGCCGATAACATTGTAGTGCTCAGTGTTTATACAAACTGATTTATAGAGGTCCTTTTTACCGTTTTAGACATTTTTCCTGTTAAATCTAATTTAATTCTGCTTAGATGTCTAAAACGAAGGTTGCTTGAGGTTCCTTGAAGATGTTTCACCGCTCGTACGAGTGCGTTCTCCAGTTCTAACTGGATGGAAAGTTTAGGTTTTCATTTTGTAGCATCTTTGGCTTGTGCCCACCTAAACCCCCTTCACCAAGGCCCGTTAACCACCCAGTACTAACCTGCAATCAGAGGACATTATAAACCTCAATCAAGTCCATGACCTGGATGACTCACAGTCTTCACAGACATAAGAGAATAGATGTGTGCAATCTAATCAACTCACACAGAGTCTCCTCATTCTCCGTAAAGCATAGGGCGAGTTCTATGCCTAAGAAAAAGTTGGATTTCTGATGTGGCTTCACCTGCTACGAAGGTGCACAGAGGAGGAAAAGAAATTGTAGAAAGGCCAAGAGTCCAGCAGCACTTGGAGTAAATGGAACAACTTTAACCAGATTTTGCTCAGGAAAAAGAAAACTTTTAAGGGTGAAACTATGAAGAAACCTCAGGGAGAGCAACAGAGGACAAATCCCACTTTCAGCGTAGAAAGGCTCAGCTTATTAAATTAAATTAAACTACCTCGCTAATGGCCTAAAAAAAAGCCTGTTGGTAACAGTAGTAGGGACGTTAGTAGTCTGTACCCTGTGACCTTGTCAAACACTTGCTCCATTTACTGATTTTATTCAGTATTCTCAGCAGGTATCACAGCCTATCGGTGGAGCTGAGGCTTTATTAAAGTGACTCAGTGTGTCACTCTCCTCTCAGTCACCTGTAATTTATGGGAAACTCGGTTTTTGGCAGGTATTAATCTTATTAACGGCCTTTACTCCGCTGTGTTAGCATCCCGTCACAAGTGACCCACGAGTTATTTCTGTAGCGAGTTTAAGGTTTGCACCGTGTTAGACATTGAAGAATCATATTTGCTTTGTGAAGAAGGTGATTACATTGAAATAGCTCTTAGACAATAACGGAACAGCAGCGTTCGTTTTAGAAATGCCACTGTGCTTTGTATAGCGAGCCATTTTGGGAGGGAACGCCGTCAGTGTCGGACGTGTAGTTCCCCGATGTGGTTCCTGTTTATACAACAAAAGACAGAATGTATGGCTGGTGTTTATTTGCCATTTAAGTGGATGTTTAAGCACACATTTGGAACTAATAATAAAAAGCTGAGCAGTGTTGAAATTAGGTGCAGATAAGAAAGCCTGAAAGGTGCCGTAAAATGTAAAATAGTTTAACATATCAAATGGAAATGACTGAGACAGTGCCTGCTGGCCTTTCTCTGTTGATAGATGTCTTGTTTGAATATGTGGCTTCTACTTTACTATATGAGCAGTGTCTTCGCAAGCCCGCGTGGAAGAAGTTTTGTAGTGATAGGCACCCAGGGAATATGGTAGGTGCGGCCGTCCGCTGCCTCCATAAATTTACCAACTCAAAGCCGGTCACATATTAGATGAACAGAAAGGCTGTGAATGACTGAACAAAATGATTCAATATTTCTGGAGGTTCAAATATCAAATTATTGTGAAGGAATTTGCACTTTCTTTTTTAATTAAAGAATAAACCGCCACAGAAATAATACTGTATGTTATTCAGCTTCCTCTGATAATAGTTTCAATGTCATGTCTAAACTGCAGATCAGGAGTTTTTTTTTTATCAATGTGCTGCTGTTTGTTTTTCCACAGGCAGGAGATTATGAAATGGAATGGCTGGGGATACAGCGATTCAAGATTCCTCTTCAATAAGAAAGGTCAAGCAGAATTCACTGGCAAAAGGTAAAGCGTCATATCCCAGACTGCTAATCACCTTCTTATGAGGTACTACGTCTCATTCATTGCCTCTAATCTTGTTTAAGGCGCAGCGTAAAGCTTCAGCATTCATTCTGTTTGTGTGTCTTCAGGCTGAGCTTATGCGCTGCTCTTTTTTGCAGCCCACCCCTGTCTTTGAACCCAGCTTATGAAATCAGTTGCTGTCCCCTTCCTACACTCACAACAATGTGGTGCTACTGCCACCCAGTGGTTGGCATTTAAGCTAGTCATTGTCATATGAGAAGGTCACCGGTTGTGATTTTCAGCCCTCACAGGCTTTGTTGCTCATCAACAGATACCCCTTTCCAGTCATCCAGAAATAGATCATATTATACCATAAATAAAGGTATATTTTTTTTAAATAGCTGCAGGTCTCCTGAAACAAAGACTCTTGCCCTGCGTATAGTTTCAGTTTAGAGCAGGAACAATGGCTCTTTTGACTCCTTTTCTGTTTCTCCCATGACAAGAGCACAGCTATAGGTAGGTCTTGTTTTAGAGAGAGACTTGCCTGTCAGAATCAACATAGTGAACTGCCACAGTGTGCACGAGGATGTATTTTGGGTAATGAGTTGAGCTGTACAGGATGTTGCACAGAAAATTGCTTCCTCTTGTGCAAGCACTTACCAGAAATTGCCCCATCCCATCTAAAGAGCTACCTGCGTGTTATAAGCAGTGACTTGTATAACCTGATGTTCTCTTCCTCAGCTCTGACAAAGGTTTTTATTTTAATTACAAGAGTGCGTTTCATAGTGTCTCAGACGACGGCGCACTACAGTCCTCTTATGGGCCGCCCCAGTCTGTGCCAGCAGCTCAATTATGCAAGGGATGGTGAATGCGATCACACATGCAGCACTGTCGCTGCTGCTCTGCTTGTCTAATAACCTCACTGGACTCAAACCTCTAGTCTTATTAGACACAGACATGCTTTTACAAACGCATCAGCCCAGTCGAGCATTTATATATTTTTCAATTTTAACTTCTGCTGCTGCAAATCTCTAATGCATGAGACTTAGCTAGTTATTTATAATTTATAATTCACACTGCGCGTCCCCCTTTGCACAATCCAGGTATAGACTGAGTGGCATGATCATCCCCGCCCTCAAAGATTGGTTTGAAGGCACGTTTGGCGCCAATCTGCAGCATAAAAGCCCAGCAGTGGTGAGTGCGGTGCATGTTTACTTGTTGCATCTCAAGTGAACGGGAATCCACAGCGCTTGGTCACAGCTACCAAAACCACAATGGTTTGTTTTGTTTCAGCCCATTCTGAATAACAGTGCTGTACCGCCTCCCGCTCTAAATGACGCCTTCATAGAAGAGCTGAAATCCACAGGTATTCCCTTCTCGCATGACTCAGAAGACCGGGTGTTTCGTGGCCATGGTAAGACAAAAAAAATAAAAAATCTGTTGATGTCTGCAAACTGTAACGTGCACAACAAAAATAAACTGTTTGTGCGCTTGTGTTTTGTCAATTTTCTTTCTAGGCCATTGCTTACACGAGATCTTTGCTCTCAGGGAGGGGAAACTTGGTCGTGTCCCAGATATGGTGGTATGGCCAAGTAAGTTCAGAAGCCGTGTGGTCGCTGTCATGTTTTCCTTTTTTCCCATCTGTCAGTTATTTATTTTTTTCCCTCCTCCTACGTACTGTCGCCGATCCCTCGACCGGCTTAGGTGATTTAAAGGGTTAATCTCCGCAGAGGCTGGGATATTAATATGTATGAGTGGAAGCTTAATAAGAAGCGTCAGGGGGAGGACGGTTGACACCCAATACTCCACAGTCTGGCCGTGCACACTACGCCCATGAATTATGATTCGGAGATTGGTTTTCTCTTGTTATGGCTGGCACTATTTTATCATGCAAATGAGTGTTGACTGATGGCTGAAACTTGATTAGCAGTCTCCCAAATGGGCAGCAAATCACCAAGCAACTGTAGGCATATTCTCATCCTCGCTGGCACAGAATGTGAACTTTTACCGCCCTGCAACCCTTTAACCACGTTTCTAATGGCTATTTGTATTCCTCAGTAGTCCATCCAAGTCAAGCTGTGTATTTTAAGGGGATGTTAATTTGTTGAATTGTAATCCGTAGGCCAAAGCTGTGCGTTTAATTGGATGCCAGACCGCACTAGAATGTAAGCATTTCTCAAAAGCACTCAAGGCCAGTGAAGCGCGTCCGTGTAGGTGCTGCTCTTCCCACTCACTCACCACTCCTCTGTGAGTGGATGTGGGTTCCGTGATTGGTCCGTATTGATCCGGCACATCCCACCCAGGAGAGCGTGGCTTCATGCAGCCTTGACTCCGTCTGAGGAAAAGCCCCAGGCAAATCAGAAAATACACCTCTCTGCAGGCTCTAATGACAAAGGCAGTATAAAGATTTATACACTGTCTTCTGTGTTAGGTGCCGTCTATTCTTTTATCTTTCTTACGTGTAATAGCAGATGGCAAATTAAAACACTTCCTTTACGAATGCCTCTGATCTGTAAAAAAATAAAAAATGGTCTTTTGTGTTTTTGCAGGCTGTCACAATGATGTAGTGAAAATTGTGGAGCTGGCGTGCAAACACAACGTGTGTTTGATACCATATGGAGGTGAGTCGTGAAATCAAAGGCATTAATCAGCACAATACAGGATGTATACAGGATAACAGATGTGTGTTCTCGTTTTATGATCTTTACGGTCTATTTTCATCCCATTTTTATGATTTTTCTGCGCTTCAGTAATGTCCCATATTCTATGAATAAGAGTGACAGTGTAGCGGACACTATGCAGAGTTGTCTTGTTGTGTGTATTTTTACTTTATCACTAAAAAAAATAATAAAAAGCATCCTACTTGTCCGTCACCCTCAGCATATGATGTACTTGCAAAAGTATGTTATTCCCTTGTCTGTCTCTTTTCACTTTTTACTATTAACTAGTCCATGTTAGAATAAATGACAGAAATTGATGGTGTTACAGCAGTTTGTGAAAATTAAACAATCAATAAAAGTCAATTGCTCATTTCTGCAATGAAAACCTGAAGCATCCAGTCGTATCAGAAGAGTATGAGCTATTTCTACGTTAAGATAATTTCTAAGATAGATTTCTAAGATAATCAGTACTCATTATTACAGACACCAGGAAACTGCGTAGTGCAGTCACACATATGAAAGCTTCTCCTTTGTAACGCCTTTAGACCTTTTGGCAGCAGGGGACTCACAGGTGTATTAATGATGGCTGCATTCCACTCATGGGAGGTCGTGCTTTTGTGCTTGTTGGTTCACTGTCACGGACCACTTAATCTAACTGAGCCGTCATTAATTCCACCTGTACTTTCCCTACTGGTACATGTCAAAATGTCTGCCCCGAAAGAGGGGCTATTGTAACGGTTGTTTCTCTCTCTCTCTCTCTCTCTCTCTCTCAGGAGGGACTAGTGTTTCTAGCGCCCTAGAGTGCCCCCCAGAGGAAACTCGCTCCATTGTCTCTTTGGATACTTCACAGATGGTACGTAAACGTCTGCGTCTGTACACGTTGAAAGACTGGATTTTGCACTAATGAAAAACACTGAAACCACATCAATTGCTGTCCAATACATTTAATTTTTTAAAAAAAATAATCAAACTATTATTGTGAAATGGCCAGTTTATGAGAAGTGAATGCAACTAAAATTACTGCCTCAAAGTTAATGCAGCACACTATTACCTCAGGTTCAAGATGATAGGTGGTAATATGCTTGTTAACGCTTTATGGTGTAAACGTTTATCTGGTCATTGAGTTTTTTTAACTTAATATAGCACATTAATATTTAACTTAAAATGTGTGAGTTGGAGCTTTTAAAATAGGTTCAGGGTAACTTTCTGTGTTCTATTTCTTGCAATATTGCATTATTGGCACTCAACACTCTCAGTCCAACACCCTCTTCCAAATCAAACTACATGCTATTGCATTATGAGACAGTCGTTTTTATTGTCAGGGGAAATTGTGCAATTTCAGTCCTGTAAATTTACATATTCTTTTTTTTCTCCTAATTTTTATTAAATCCAATCAATATTTAATATTTTCTAATTATTTACCAAGTAAAAATATATTTTCCTAACTGTGAATCGATTTGGAGAAAGAAAATGTTCATTCGAAGGCATACCCTTGTGAGCTGGCAAACAGTTTCACAAACATCTTTAAATCTTTAATTGCAGCCACAGTTAGAGTCTGTGAGTTAGTTTAATGTTTCATTGGGACACATCGTAGGTGTTTCACCAGCCATTAACTAAAATGTTTCGTTGGGTTTGATATAAAAGCAGTACAGTACGTCCCTTTGATCCTGACCCACATTGAGGTGATATACAAGCTGTCTGGATGCTGCTAGCCTACCGCTCATTGAGCTTGGTGCCACAGACGTCAGTGACCAGTGTTGTGTGTCAGGGGTCAGAGGTGAGGTGGCTCCAATGGAAGCACATGAAAGGAGCAGTGTGGTAGGAACGTAAAGTTTATTACCTCTGCGGAATAATTGATGGCAGGTACGAGGTGGCCTCCTGTAGGTAGGGGTAGGCCACGCACATAGCGGCCTAATTAGGAGGCATATATTTGGGACTGGATGTTAACCGCAAGGAGACTGTTGACTGTTGTCTCCGTCCTGTTGTCTTTTGTCTTCGGACGTTGTGGTGAAAAACGTACTGTGCTGTAAGCAAACTGTCAGCAGACTGTCTCCATGGACTGCTTTTGAGGGCCGTGTTTATGTCTGAGATATTTTAAGTTAACATAACAGTTGCAGGCAGGTTTACATTCTTGATATATTCTTAACAGGATCTGGTTACCTACATCCAATCAGCGGTTCCACAAACCGCATTAGAAAGAACTTTTTTCTTTACTGCATACAAAGAATTTGTATGTTGTCGTTTGCTTGTAACAGAATCGCATTCTGTGGATTGACGAGAAGAATCTAACTGCCCATGTGGAAGCTGGCATCGTCGGTCAGGATCTGGAGAGACTGGTAAGTGCTGCTCAACCATCCGTATTCGTTCACCAAGAGAGCTTACGTTTATACAAAACATTGTGCCAGCGGCCGAGCTGTGTGGACAACCTGCACGCGAGTGGTCACCTTGGTACTCTTCGCTCGTCAGATCTAACACGGTTTAGGAAGGAGCTCGAGACGGGAGCAGAGCGCCGAAGGGGAGAGATTAGAGAGTGAGACGGTGGTCATGAGCAGATGGCACCATCAAGCTAATTCAGAAAAATGGAGAAGGAGAGGCCGTTTGATGTAGAGGAATGCGTGAGCTGCATCTAAATCAGCCTCCACCTCTGCATTTAGACTGGGCCGGGTTTGCTAGAGCAGATGGATCTGCATCATGAACTGCCTTCCAGAGGAGCGCTGTGATAAAACGAGGCCTGACTTGACCGCTGTGGTTCTTGGGGTGGGCATTGTTGGTATACTTAAAGGTCTTTATTATTACTACTTCTGTTAAAGATGCTGTGGTTCAGGGCTACAGCTGCCTTGAGGGGTTTTTGTGGTGACCTACACATTCTTCTCTAAGCCTCAGCGCTGATGAACAGTTTTTTTTAAAGGTCTTTTATGTGACACAAACATACAAATATCCCCACAAGTGCATTAGTACACTTGTGTTACGGCCACGTAGCAGGTAAAGTATTTTGTCCATTGCGTGTGGCTGCAGAAACTGAAGATGCACCAGTCGTAGCAGTCGGCGATGGAGTCTGTATAACTCACAGATTTACATAAACATGTAAAAGTTATTTTAATTTACTAATATTATTGGAAAAAGCTTCATCTGCAAGTGTCAAAGTTTAAATCCATCATGTTACACATGAGATCAGTGCCGCAGACAGACAGTTTGGCACTGCCAGATGACTGTGTGATTTAGTCTCTGTGCTCTTTCCACTCGGTTTATTTTAGTCTTTTATAAAAATCTATGATGCCATAAAACCCGAGTTTTAACTTTATAACTAGAGCAGTGAAATGCTGCAACAGAGCTGCAATTATTTTTTCCCCTTTGCTTGCTCTTTCTTTTTTTGCTTGTTATTAAAACATTCTTGTGGGTTTCCAACGGCACTGTTTTCCAAGGATTTCTGGCTGGCTTTTAGCGACAACATCAAACATATGCTCGCTTTCTTTCTTTTTTTTTTTATCACAGCTTAATGAGAGCGGCTACTGTACGGGGCATGAGCCTGACTCCATGGAGTTCAGCTCCCTGGGGGGCTGGGTAGCAACCAGAGCATCAGGCATGAAGAAGAACATCTATGGCAACATTGAAGACCTGGTGAGTCGCTTGCCCTCCCATTTACCTTCCTGCATGTGTTTGTTCCATACAGGCGGCGAGGGCACTGAAGTTACTGCACAGTAATTAGAAGGGAAATTATTAGCAAGCCTTTTTCTGGACTTTACCCTCACCTCAGAAATGCAGCGGTCACATCATCGGTTATGAATTTCACTCATGCGGCACATGTGGA
The DNA here is from genome assembly GCA_030220025.1 of Chelon auratus. Classification (NCBI taxonomy): domain Eukaryota; kingdom Metazoa; phylum Chordata; class Actinopteri; order Mugiliformes; family Mugilidae; genus Chelon; species Chelon auratus. Next base: position 8,554 of record JASGAT010379924.1, read on the forward strand.
AATATTAAAATTATTTTATTTGTGTGACTTTGAAATGTGCTTCACTGTTTGGATGTTTTGGTTTCTAAGTGAGTTTTTCTGTGTCCCCATGGAATAGGTTGTCCACCTAAAGATGGTTACCCCACAGGGTGTGATTGAAAAGAGCTGCCAGGGCCCGCGCATGTCCACAGGGCCCGACATTCACCACTTCATCATGGGATCAGAAGGTTTGCTGACTTTCTCATGTGATTTCAGCGCAGAAATTGCAGATTTCCTGCAAATGTGGACACGTGTGCAGCAGTTGTGTCAACTTGTGTGTTAATGTGTGTGCATGTCTGTATAATCCTTGGGATGAAACAGTAACATCAGGGCAGTTCTCATGCTGCGCGCTCCATACACATTAACTAGCATTGGTGGGAAAGTGATCTGGAGGCGCGTTAGTTAGGAACCAGCAAGTGTCCTCTGCACCCCATCTGTGGTGCCCTGTCCTTGTGAATGCCCACAGAGAATACTGTGCCATATGCCAGGTTCCCCCAACATAATGAGGAGGTTCAGAGACTCTTGGCATCGCTATGTTAAACAGCTGTGGATACAAACTTTATATTCGCCCTACAAAGCTCAGCAATCTGCTCCCTGACTGGGCGCGGATAGATGCAGAAGTCTCTATTTGTACTCATTAGAAGTGATTTCAGGACCAAGAACACACCAGGCGAACAAAACAAACACGTTTTGAAGAAATGTATCGCTAATACCCTGAAAGCCACTTAGTGATTGTCTGTTTAGACCTGCACAAGCCGGTCGTAAGGTATGGAAGACTGTTACAAGGAAAAAACACCAAGGAACTATGTCAAATAATTGGAACCTCATGAAAAACTTATAAGCACATTAAAATAAATGATGTAAGAATTTGGCCCAAGTCTGCATGAAAATTGAATCCTAGGCCAGGCTTTATTTACTTACTTTGTTGCTGCATCGTTAATATTTGACCAGTTCTGCTGTTGACCTGATAACACCATGAAACATGTAAAAAAATATGAACAGCAACTTTCTTGACAAAAAGCTGAGTGATCATCTCAAAACACTTGGGAAGGAAATGAATTCAGAACATATTAGCGTTTCAGAATAATATATATATCACTGAGTAACACATCTTATATATCCAAAAACTGAGCTTTGAGAAGGAATCGGTTTATAAATTTAAAGATTTAATATATTTAGAGATGAGCTTGCTGCTGGCGTCGGTGCCCAAAGCAGCGATTGGACAGGACCACACGTCTCATGTTCTTCTGGGAGGCCTAACACCGGAGCTAAGAGGTCACACCGGCGCATGGTCTCATTAAATTTATCTGCCTCCTCACCCAAAGAACCCCATCCTGCAGTCTGATAGCAGGCCTCAACAACAACAGCAGCAGCACGGCGTCACGCTAAAAACCTCGACTACGCTCTGCATGTTAAGTGCAACGCATCCATTTTATTAGAAATTACAGACAAACCTCAAGCTTCTCATTCTCTGCACAACAACAGGTCTGCCTATCTCCGTGACCTTGAGGGAGCCTGAATGCAAAGCAGTTCTCCTTCTCCCCCTCTTCGCTACAACCAGTATAAAGAATGATTGGAATGATCAATGATAATCCGTTTCTCTTTTAAACCCCTCTCAGCCGTGGAGAATATAATGTGAAGCCAGCTAATGCTAATCTAATTTTCAGGCTTGTATGATTGATTCTGCTGTGGCTTCACGTTGGTCAGTGTGGCTGCACAGATGTTTATTTATTTATTTTTCTTCTTTCATGTCAGAAACTTTCATTCTGTTTTCGTTGTGAGACCCTTCATTGTAAATTGTCCCTCTCTGCCAATACTAATGCTGCAAAATGTTGTTTGTTTAATAGAGATAGTCATGGTAAAAAAAAAAAAAAAAGTGGTTTAAACTGCTTTCTAGCATTTCATTGCATTGCATCTGTCCCAAGAGTCTTTTTCTTCTCTGTTCTTATTGCCTCCGTTCAGTCCTCGCTCCCTCACCCCCCTTTACTACCTCATGCTCCAGCTCTCTCTCTCTCTCTCTCTCTCTCTCTCTCTTCTGCAAATCATCCCTCCCTCTCGCTCGCTCAGCGGCTCCTCCTGCTCTCTGTCAGGAGGGAGGAGCCTTTTCTTGTGAGACCCAATGGAGTCACATGTTTTGCAGCGGGCCACTAGGGAGCAGCATGTGGCATGTAGTGTCACATTAGAGGGCTCATTAACAGCCATAACAGGCCGGCAAAGCCTCCTAATGGACTGCGGCTATGTTCGTGAGAGTACATCTGTAAATGAACGTGGCCTATTAAAGTAATACAGAACATTTAGGCGAGGGGAAAGCAATAGCGATACAATTTACAGAATAGCTCTGTGACTAACAGTTATTTTTATTATTATAGTTTGTTAAATGTCATGAAAAGCAACTTAGCTGTTATGAGGAGCCATCTTGTTTTTGTCGAATACAAGCTGTGAATTTTTAGTTTAGAGCTATTTGGAACCAGAGTTAGCATTTTAGCTAAATAACTTTCAATCAGCCATCACTCCTTGAACTGGTCCCATTATATTATTAACACCCAATATGTTTTAGCTAAATTCACCTACAAATAAACAGTTGAGGACCAGAGATATCCCAACTGGCAAATCAGAAACTCCAATTGTTACAGTATGTAATACTGTAAAGCCTAGAAGACTAAGACTACATGTATTTAACAAAATTAAATGGCAAGAAAAAGGAAAATATTTATTCTTAAGATGTGAAACGGTAAAATAAACACCAGCAGGTATCAGATAACCATTGCTTAGGATAAGATTCATCTAGTATGAGGTGAAGAGTGCCTGCAGATTGTGGACCAGTAGTAACAAAATGTGTTACCGTGGTTGAGCCAAGTAATGTGACTCTCTTCAGCAGCAGCTAATGGTTGACAGTTTTCAGGGTCATGAGGTCGGCCAGAGGTTTCCTCGTACCTGTATATGTGTTGCTGCCGTTGGCCTTGCTGCCTTTGATAGAGCCCTGCTTTATTTCCTCATGCTCTTAAGCTGATAAATCTTTGTTGTCCCCCAGTGTGTGGTGGAAAACCAGATCTACTAGGTGAAATGTGAGACAAAGGTCACGCGAACGACCCTTGGGACGCGTACCAGAGCCCTGTAAAACGGTCTCCAGTTCCGCTCTGAGAGGCTCGGGTCGTATAAATTGTGGGAACCGATATACTTCTTTTTGTTCTGCTCATAATCTCTCTCTCTGTGATTTTGCACAGGAACCCTGGGTGTGGTTACCGAGGTAACTATGAAGATACGTCCCATGCCGGAGTATCAGAAGTACGGCTCTGTGGTGTTCCCTAATTTTGAGCAGGGAGTTGCCTGTCTCAGAGAGGTTGCCAAACAGGTAACATTACTGTATAACATGTTGTCTTTTGTCGCTGCTTCATCTACATCCTGATTTTTTTTTTTTTTTTTTTTATGTATGGGTACTGCAGCAAGCACATTCTTGTCTTCATTTCATCTCTTCACATACTTTCCTAGAAAGTCTAAATATATTTGTAGACTAAATACATGGATGGTCTGTTTAAACTTAACTAGCCCAAACTAAGCTGGCCCAGCAACAACAATCTTCAGCTGTTACACGGTGGAAGCTGTAATCAGACGTCTGTGTTGAAACTGCTAAGGCCAGGCAGTGACTGTTGAGTATGCGTTCACGACTAGGCATCCAATATAATCTCGTCAGATTTAGCCCTCTAGTTAGGTAGTGCTTTGTGTCCATTGTTGCAATATGATGGGTAGTATATACCGCGGTCACCCTGTCATCTAACAGCCCTGAAAAGATCTAAGCTTGCAGAGTTTTGCTAGGTGCTACTAAGCACATGCATTCAACCAGTTCATGAGGCGTCTGACATCACTGCTTGCCCTTCATCTGTGCTCTGTAGTTGATTCTAAATATTGAATCAGTAAATTTCCACATTTGTTTTAAGTTTCCTCACAGCCTTTTGAAACTTAATGTCAAATGCATGAAGATAATTGAAGTGATTTGTGGTCTGTAGACTGAAAAATCAGGACAAGAAACCAAAACTTCAAGGACATTTGTGCTGAAAATACTGTTTAAAGCTTCCAAATGACATTTTGCAGCAATTTCGATGCAAACAAACTAATACAAAGCTGATTTTCCCCCCCTCAGAGGTGTGCTCCAGCATCCATACGGCTCATGGATAATGAACAATTTAAATTCGGTAAGTTTCGTGTGATCATTCACAACATAGCTTTGTCTATCACTGCTGTTATTATCTCTTCATTGCACAAGAAGAACATAATTTGACCTGGTTGTCATTTTCACTAATTGTTATTTCCTTTTCACTCCCAAATATAACTTTTAACTTTGATCAGAGAAAATAGTATAATTGTATTTATGTTGTTTTGAATTTACCTTCTCACACTGCGTTTTCTGTCAGTGTGCTCTTTCGTTTAACGATAAATGGCAATTTTGCTGCATGCATTAATGGCATCCACTACAGCACAAAATTGATAAATTGATTATTATTCCGGCAGAAGAATAGCTGCGCACACGGACAAAGATTTGTAGCATAATGAAAAATAACCCTGGCCAAAATTAAGTAGTTACACTGAAGTTTTATGATGTTGTTTCTTAAGGTCTGGAGGAATGCATCTGGCATTGCTAGAGATCTCTGTAAAGTTCCCCAGTCTCCAGGGATCTCATTATCTCCCCTGTATTTCCACTTTTCACAGAGTAGGCACTTCCTAGCATTAAGTAGGGAAGATGAAG
>JASGAT010379929.1:1011-15875 GCA_030220025.1 Chelon auratus
CAGAGTCACAGCAAACCTCGGGTTCAGGGACCAGGCAGCTGAAGCCACTGGACAGGATCCTCCGATGGTTTGACCTGCTGGCCGGCTAGCTGCTCACAGTTTGTCGGCGGCTGCAGGTCCAGAAAGAGAGACGTGCCATCCAAACGCATAAACGTATTGACAAGTAGAAGGATTTAAAGAGTCTGGTTTTAAAAAGCAGTCAGTGACACACGTCTTATTGATTCAGCATAGCATCACAAAGCAGCAGTTGTTCAAGAACAGATGTCAAATTTTACAATCAAATATTGTACAATGAAAGAGGTAAATATGCAACAATATGACCCATCAGGGTTTCTTGTTAATCATGTGTCCGAGTCACTGCTTTTAGCCCTTTGACTGGTGCAAGAAACATTCAGATCAATCTTAGTGCATCGCTGGTTTCAGGACGTTTGATTATCCACAATTGCTTTATGAAATTCATTTCCCTTGTTTTAATGAGTTCTAATTAAAATCAGAATCTCACTCAGTGACACAAGTGCTTCGATTCACAGTACCTTTGTAGACCCATATAAAAACACAGATTATTGCATACTATGCCGACGGCACACAAACCTTGGCTCAGCTGGATGTTCTACACCAAAGTTACTGTCAGACTGACATGAGCTGGCAACAGTCGAGTGGTTGTTCTGCAGAAAACCATCATCACCTTCATGTTCAAAGTCAATCCTCCCACTCAGACGGACAAACATTACATTCATTACCCAGTTTTTAACGTGATCTGGTTCGTGTGACCCATTTGGGTGTGCAATATTGCTGAAAAGCTATCTTGGAAGACATGCCATCATTGAACCTTTACGCTCAGTGATCTCTGAAACGAGCAAAGTGCACAGTCCGTCTCTCCTCACATATCTCGAGGGGTAACCCTGCATTCAGCAGTGGGAAAGAATATAAACAGAGGACAGCGATTTTTGGTTTCAATTATAACTGAATACAGTCGTGGAAAATGTTTCAACTAAACAGGCGTAGCTGAGAAGGATACACAAAAGTGCCTGGACAATGGGGTTTTAAACAAATAGAACAAATCACAGAGTGGGGTCAGAATATAATACATAGAATAATTGTTATTTTCATGAGTGTTATATATACCTATCAATATGGTTTTGATTTTATTACCATATCCAAAGATGCAATATCCTGTAGAAAAACAATTCTGTCCATTATCATCCATGATCCATTCATTCTGATTAAAAATGAAACCACTGATATCCAATCTGATTAGAATAACACACCCTCCTAGTGTAAAATAGAGTAGCAGTGGCTAAAACAATGCCAAGAGGGAGAGGAGCTCCCTTTTGCTCAGGCATTAAAGGAGGGTGTGTCTGAACCTCACAAGTTGGAGGGAAGCTTGGACTGTTTGTGTTCGTTCTTCAACATTTTAGCAGGGGATCTAGAGCGAGGAGAGTCACCAAGGGGCTGGTTCTGAGGTTCAGGCCCTGAATGTGTCCGACTGACAGGAGTGGCTTGACCAGGGATTGGAGTGTAGGGTTTACTGACAGCCACGGGGGAGGAGAAGGAGGTCGGTGCCCCTGGTACCCCCTGGGAGGATCCACTCATGGCCAAAGGCCTTTCCTGGTGTATAGAGCTATGAGAGCCTGAGATAGTCTTTATTTCCTGGGTAAAAAGATCCACCGAGGACTCAGCCCTCTCTTTGAGGGTGCAGGCCACCCTGGCAGGGCCTGAGGTTTGGAGAGTTACAGGGCTATGAGAACCTGTGGTGCTGGGGGGCTCGCTGTGGTAAACTGTCCGTCCCCTCGCAGGGCTCTGTTTGTTAGGACTGTGGACAGGAGGCGTGTAGGAAGGCGAGGCCTCACCAGAGCCATACTCTGCCAGGGAGGCGAGGGCAGAGTGCTCGGGGAGAACCTGGGGTAGGAAAACAGACTGCAGTCCTGCCAGGCTGTGCTGGGCCAAAGAGGCTGCAGCCCCAGCTCCAAATGCAGACACTGGCTGAATAAATCCAGTGGAGGACTGGGTGTTGGTGATGAAGGGAAAGTGTGGAAGGTTCAGACCACTGGATGTTCTGCCTGCTCTGTCATGACTGGAACCCATCTGCTGCATGGTGGCGTGAGAGGCTTGCTGCAGCTGGCTTAGTATGGGGCCGACTGAGCTGGAGATCAGAGGGCTTATGGTGGAGGCAGAGGCTGGTGGGAATCTCCCGACCAGCCTTCCTGGCGCCCCCTGCTGGAGTAAACCCATTGGGTGAGGTGGGGTGGTCATAGCACCATGGAAGGGCTGGGAGTGGAGCTGAGAGGAGCAGGTGTAGGAGACGGTGGCCTGACTGATGGGGAAAACTGAGGCCATGCCGGAGTGGGGAGGATGAACCAGAGAGGTCAAGGGCTGCAGGCTGCTGGTGAAGACGGGCTTTGATGTCAGCGTGGGAGTCTCCACTCCACATCTGAATTTGGTCAAGCCGGCAGGAGAGCCGGGCCCTGAACCACAGCTGCTGGAGGTGTTCCCTCCGACATGCACTCTCTTTGGATGGCTGATATGGTCCTTCATCGAGCCGGAGCTGGGTGCCAGAGGGTGGTGGAAGAGAATGGGAGGCAGCTGGGAGTGGTGGGCCAGAGCCAGAGCCAGCGGGGTGGTAGCAGCAGCAGCCTGGAGCGGGGCCTGAACCAGCGGGGCCCAGATGACCGGAGTAGGTGACGGAGGTGCAGCGGGAGGTGTGCTGGTTTGGATCAGCTGCGTGCACTGGGCCATGTCACGATCATGCTGCACTATTCTTTGGATGATCTCAGTCTCCTGAAAGTTTAGCGTGCCAGAACTTTGATGATGCTGAACTTTATGCTGAAGGACAGAGTTCCTCTTCCCTGTTAAGAAAAGAGAAGATCAAACTATTTTCACAAACAAGTGCATACTACATGTTATTAAAGCAACCAAGGGGACCAAAGACTATAAGGTTCAATGCTTCATTAACTCACATCATAGTGAAGAATACATGTTATAAAAGGACAAATGATACTCCAATAGAAAATTTAAGCCAATATAATCCAATATATATATATTTCTATATCTATATTTCACAATATTACTGTTAAATCACAAATTTCTAAGGCAAACCCAATTCCCTGACTATACTGTGACTTAGACAAGAAGGAAATAAAAAGCAGAAAAACAACATATTTCAACATATGAGTGTTGAAATAGAGACATTTTAATTTTACAATGGGTTTAGTTTGGTTTACATTTCAAAGATTAACCAAATGTTTTCTACTACATTTACTACAAGAGTCTTATGTTTATTTAAATCTGAAGAAGATCCCAAATATTAACGACGATCTGATTTGTATAATGTGACTGCTCGGATTTGTGATTTGTCTACTCACTTACTCACTTTATTGCTCTTACTACATTGGTTGAATGGCTTGGTTGGAGGCTGTTCTTGCCAATCATTGCCACCACCATCAGAGAGTTGGTTTGATATTTTTATTTAAATCAATAACACATATGAATAAATTGATGATATTCATAAAGTTTATAGTGATTATTCACCGCAACTTCAATTAACTGTAGTTACTTAAGCTTGGTACAGCCACTGTAAACATATCTCAAACTAACTCTTTATTAGTTTCTATTTTATATTGGGACCTTTTCTCGTTTCCACTCCTAATTTGTATTTTTGCACTGTTTGTAACACCGAAATCTTCTCTTGGGGATCAATAAACCTCGTCTTATGTTAAAATATAGCTGCACTCCTGCAAACTATTTGACAGTCAACTCACCGATGCGGTCCAGGCGATCAAGAGCCACGGTCTCAAACGCCCTCCTCATCATGGGATACTCCTCCAGCACTTCATTGAAGTTGTCCACTGACAGGGAGTACAGCCGACAGTAGTTATCTGCTCGCACGCTGGCTGTCCTCCTGCCTCGGGTCAGGAGGCAGATCTCTGCAGGGGAAGAAAGGGCGTGAGAGGAAAGTTAATGCTTTTGTTCCACTTCCTAACAAACGTCCCGCAGAGTCCAAGATCAAATTAAAAGTAAGGCATTAATATTAGGTTTTATATAATCATACAATCACCCCTCCTTCTTGTACATGTTATGTGATACACACTGCTACAGAATTTGTACCTTTCTTTTAATCTATACTCACAAAAAAAAGTTTAGAAAAAAAACAACCAAAAAAGAACAGTATTATTAGTGTGAGACGATAAAACACGAAAAGACTGATGGCTTTGAACCCCACAGATGGAGCACTTAATGCAATTTCTGCAGCTTACAGTTTGTCCTGACCTCATCTGTCGTGCCAGATCAGAAAAATAAAATAATGCGCCATTAAAAAAAAAAAAAGAAGTAGACATATTTTTCAGGACAGACATATTGAGGATATACACACACACACACACACACAAATATAGTCATCCGCTGTCTTTTCTCTTTTCTCTGTCCTCTTTATCAATTTAATCAATTTATTACACAGGACAATACAGCGTTTCTGACATTTTTATTTTGTGTGTGTGTGTTTTATTATTATTTCCACATCTGTGTGTGTTAAGCTGTACTTCATAACATCAAGCCACAATATATGTTTCATTACCGACATTGTGATTAATCATTAAAATGTGGTTAGAAATCATTTCTACACTTTGGTATGAAATGATTTATTTATGTTTGACATTTGATGATGACATTTCCCTCCGCACAGCTGGACACGGACAACGGCGGGTTGAGAAGGCATTAACAAGGAAACAACAAATGGAAAAGTTTGGGATTTCAGCTTTAAATATGATGTGAACAAAAGGGAAAACCCCACAGATGGAATCAAAGATCGCAAAGCTTTGCTCCTCTTAGTCCCGAGCCCTTTTAAGGAGATGATGTGGACAATTTTCCCCCAGCTGTAATAGTCAGGGAAGTTAATCTGCTGAGTGCCTGAGCTAAAGAAATCAAAACAAATCGTACAGTCACCGCTCCTTTACACTCACTCCAACTGACCCCTTTTCACTACAGAACATATTAGCATACAGTGTCCCCAGCAGGATGTGTGTAGGTTTTACCTCCGAAGTAGGAGCCATCAGACAGCTTGGTGTCTTGGCTGCTCTTTGTCAGGACGCTGACGACGCCATGCTGGATGAAATACATCTTCTTGCCGATGGTTCCTTCTCTGATGATGTAGTCGCCCGGCTGGAAGACCTCGAAGCGCAGCTTGGTCAGCATGGAGGTCACAAAGTTGGGATCGGCGTTGGCAAACAGGGGCATGGAGGCCACCAGTTTGCGACAGTTGAAGTTGATGATCTCCTGCGGGAGACACAAATAGGTGTCATCATTTTTCTTTATTTATTTATTTTTTTGCTTTGCTGAGGCACGGCCTCCACATGTGTACAATCATTATAAAAGCAGGGTGGTTAGCAGCTTAGCGCTCCGCTAATGAGGTTCTCTGTCCTCATAAAGTCTCTAGCCATTACTAATCAGATTACACGACTATTAACATCATCATGCAAAGTAAGGCTGCCATATTAGATTACATAAATAATTAACAGCACAGCATTTACTACTGAGGACATGAGAATAAAAATACATTTGTTTTAACAGCACTGAAGCAGAATATAAACTTTAATAAATAAATTATAACAGGGCATAATGTAGCTGTATGCAGATTTAAGGACAGTGCTTGCGTTTATTAATACAAAGTACATATTTCACTATGAAAAACAATATTTCTCTTATACCTCCTTTCCTTCTCCTTTACTCATGTGTGCCCACGGGTGAAAGATACATCAACAATAGCACAGCTCACCCTCCAACCACACTATCATTTATGAAATGTTTAATACGTAAAATAGGGGGATTTGAAGTTAGCTGACCTCTCGCAGCGGTTCATTCAGCTCCTCCAAAATGCTCTCCTCGTCAAACATCTTTCCCTGATAACGGTGCTCGTAGTAGTCGTGGATCCTCTGCCGCATGTCGGCGGGGAGCTTGTGGAAGGACATGTACTGCTCCACTTGCTTGTACTGCAACAACAACGATTATTAACAAAAGCGAGTAAAACCATTTGACTGAGCAAGCTCCACGGGAACAGTAACCGCCTTTGTGTCGAAGGCGAAATGCAAAGTCATGTCAAAATGAATATATTAAACTGATTGATGTGTTGGCTCAGAGGTGGACTATAATGTTCCTCATTATGTTAACAGTCAACTGTCAGGCCATCTGTGAAACCTGCCCACAGTGCAATGCTGTGACTCTGCCCCATCTGACAATTACAGTTGCGCTCTGCAGGCTGTGGCTAATAACATTAACAACTGTGCCCTTCAGCAGTGTTCTCCACCAGCACAGCACCATGTATGGCCAATGTACCCAGCCTATGTATGCTATTTCCTGCTGCATTGCTTTTATTAACTCTCTGCAATGTTTTTATAATTGTTATGTATTTGATTTTTTTTTTTTCATGTATTTGAAAGCTGAAACAGTAGCTGACAGTCACAGTCATTATTTTTTTCTGTTCCTCTGTCCTTTCCCATTTACTAATGATATCAAACTCTGGGGCACTTTCACACCTAAATATTCAGCAGACCTTTTGACTGTAAAGGCTTATGCCAGCTTTAAAAGGAGGTTTAAAATATGCCCTTCCAAACGAAACAGGCGGGTTTACTTGACAAATCATTCCTGGATAAAATGCTTTTTTCACTAAACATTTCAACCAGTGATTGAAGAATTATTCAAACCTTTTACTCAAGAAAAACAAGATGCATCTCAACGAAAAACCCTACATTCGAAATCTGAGAAATAGTACTGCAGATATTAAAAGTCTGATTAAAAGTCTCTTGGATCTAACAAAAGAAATTTTCCTTGACACCCACCTTTTCTTGATACTGCCTCCTGGAGGAGTCCAGAGACTGAATGAGTGCAGTCGCGTGCCCCACAAACATGGCAAAACAGGTGGCGCCCACGATCATGCTGAGGATAGTGAGCCACACGTCAGCCATGCCGATGGGGGGGTACAGGCCGTACCCGATACACAGCATGTGGCTCATGGCCTTGAAGAGGGCATAGGAGTACTGCTGACCCCAAGTGTCATTCTGTAAGGGATGCGGAGGAGGGAGGGGAAAAGTTTATCAGCAACCACGACATTAATGCTGCGTCACGTCTGATGGGGAGGAGGAGGCCTGTGTTCTCCTGGTTTATGTGCATGCAGCTGAGGGGCTCACTTATCGCGGTTATTCTTATGGAACTGGTTTAATTATTTGAGGTTCTGTTGTACCTACTAAAAAACATATACACCGATCAGGCATAACATTATGACCAGCTCCTAATACTGTGCAGGTCTCCCTTGTGCCTTCAAAATAGCTGTGACGCATCAATGGACATGGCCCTTCTGAGGGTGTCCTGTGGTATCTGGCAACACAGTGTTGCCTTTGGACCCTATGGGTTGAACAGAGGGGCCTCTGTGGATCAGGCTTGTATCAGTACATCCCACAGATACTTGATCAGTTTGGGATCTAGGCCAGGTCAACACCTTGTGCTCTTCTTCATGTTTTTTTGAGTTGTTCCTAAACCATTTTGTGTCAGGCTGCATCCTGCTGGCGATGGCTGCTGCCATCAAGGAGTGTATTGCTATGGGGTGGGGGTGCCTGGTCTGGTCTAGGAGGGTGGTACATGTGTAAGTAACATCCACACGAATGCCAGGTCAAAGAGTTTCCCACCAGAACATTGCATTGTCACAAGACGGTAAAGGTTATTTACTTCTCCTGTCAGTGGTTTTAACGTTGTGGCTGATCAGTGTATGTAATTACGGGTGAGTATAAGGACCTTTTTAAAGGTATTATGTCTCCTTTGAAGGCACATTTTCATATGGTGCAATATATACCTCACTTCTTCTACGAGAAAGCTTTAGTGTGTCTGTGACTGCAAACTACTGTCAATGCATGTATGAAGCTTTTGTGTAAATATCTCCACGCGATCACAGTGTAGTTTTGGGAAGAACGCATTTGGATGCCGTCTGACTCACAGTAATCCACTTACCACCATCTTGTTCCTGGTGACCCAGCAGTCTGGAGGGAAGTCTTGCAGCATGGGGACCAGGAACTGCAGACAGCCGTCCCAGTGACACAGCAGCAGCATCATGCCAATCAGGTTCATGATACGCACCATAGCGCTGGCCAGGTCATACGTCATGTGGAAAACCTACGATGCAGATTATCAGCATTAGGGGAAAGGAAACATCCCAACACGCATCCCATCTTTGTAAATACAACTTTAACTCTCCGTCATGCAATCAGAGGATTTGAAACATATAGCAGGTGCTGTGACTAAACAAGAGCACACTTAATCTACTACAGACCACGGCAGGCTTTTTCACAGTCCAGTAACCATCTGCAACAATAATGGACGATGAGGATGGAGCTTTACGTGATATTATGAAAATAAGATAATGCAGGAAAATATCCGTTAAGTGAGATGATTTTGTTCAAATGAGTGCATGCAAAAGGAGATTCAACAAATTAAGTCAACAGCAGCGTTATGCTGCTTTTTGAAACACGCACAAGTTATTAAACACGGCGGTTAAACGTGAGAAGCTTCAGAGACTACTACTACAACTAACAAACTTAATTTGCAGTTAATCTGGTAAAAATATAGCATTGCACATTTTTAAAGGTACTTCTGTAAAAGGATTGATTTCAGACCATCATAAACCCTTTAAAGCATCCATCTAATTCTGAGCAATGAGCTTGTGTGAGATCTTAAATGAAGCTGTCCTTGTCTACCTCTTCCCACTGATGGATATAACGAATGAGTCTGGAGAGGCGCAGCAGCCGCAGCAGACTGAGGATCTTTGTGAAGCGGACGATCCTCAAGGCCCGAGCCGTCTTGTAAAAATCCGAGTCGATGCGCGTCTCTACGATGAGGAAGATGTAGTCCACTGGTATGGAGGAGATGAAGTCCACCACAAACCAGCTCTTCAGGTACTTGATCTTGATCTGATGCGGGTCCAGGATGATCTCCGTGTTGTCCTCCTTGACGATGCCCGTGCGGAAGTTCAAGACCAGGTCCATGAGGAAGAAGGTGTCCGACACCACGTTGAAGACGATCCAGGGCGGCGTGTGCTCGTCCTTGAAGAAGGTGATGCCCACGGGGATGATGATGAGGTTTCCCACCATCAGCAGCAGCATGGTCAGATCCCAGTAGAACCTGAAAGACACAATGATGGACAACTCACACCGTCAATAACATCAGGACAGTATCTGTAAAGTTTATCAGACACAACAAAGGCGAGGAGACCAGATATGTCTGCAAAATGTCAATACAGTCTTATTTGCAATGTGCTCTGTATAAATATCGTCTTGTATTTATACAGAGCACATTGCAAATAAGATTGTCCAGGTGCCAGCACTAGGTGACGTCACACTACCATCAAGTCCTTTCTTTTTAGACTTCTAAAAACAGTCAAAGATCTCGTATTTCATAGGCACTGTATCACCTCCAAGTGGTTAAATATTTCGTTTTATATGCAGTGGTAACATGTCCCAGTTTCTAACACAGCAGAATCTAAACAATCAAATGTTGATCAGAAACTTAACTCACCTTTTACAGAGCTAAACACCAAACACTTCTTCTGAAATTATTTTTATGTCTTCATAAGAGGTTTGAAAGTGCAAAGGTCACAAGAAATTATCCACATCTGGCCCTAAAGGCAGGTAGGTTTGAAAATCAATTAATTTGTCTTTTTCTTTACTAAAAATGGAAAATAATTGCTTCTTCCAGCTTCTAAAACATGAAAATTTGATGCATGTGTTTGTCAGATAGTCAAATAAATATGTCCAGGTTTTGGAACATTGTCCAGCTGAAGGGATTTGTGCCAGCTGAGAAAATAATTAGCAGATTAACTCATAATTAAAACGCTTGCATCCCTTTTAAAAGGCAGTCGATAGTTTGAACTTTGCGGTTTGTTGTCTTTAAAGGAGTAAAAACAAAACAGTTCGAGGAACAGATTACGAATAGAAATCGGTTTTACGACTGGGTGCTGTTCAGTTCACACAACACTTTAAAAACAAGAGGCAGGCATACTGAGAATGTGACGCATATTCAAAGCAATTCGGGACACGTCGGAACTGAAATTAATCTCTGTGAAACTTGCAGTCTCAGACTGTGCCTCAGTAGATTTACTGTACGTCCTAATGAGTTGAGACAATGCAAAGAAACAGCCTGCACATAAACAGAAACAAAGAAATTGATTGATTCGAGAAAATAGCGGTGGTTCTCTAATTTAATTCAATACTGGGCTTTCGGCCATACGGGCAAAAAGGAAAATGGGTTATTGGAATTCATCTGAATGGCTCGAGAGGAGGTATTGATTTTCACAAGTATCAGCAGCAGTGTGTTTGATTCCTAACTGCATGAAAGAATTGGCTATTAGTTGATTACAGTAAAGTCACAACATTTAACTTTACATATTTTCACAATATTTCAATCAATGTCACAGCAATAGCTGAACAAGGAACAAAAAACTAATTAATATCATCACAGGAAACAAACAGAAGTATGCAAACATCCACACAACGGACAAGACGTGGAAAACGCGTGTTTTCCAGTGACTACCTGTGTAAATGAATGCACGGTGAGAAAGCGTGCTTGTGTGTGATTGCACGTCTGATCTATTTCAGTGAGCTAAACAACAACTGATCGATTCAGCCGGAGCCTGACACACCTACAGGGTCAGCACAAGCTGCAGAGGGGAGGGGGTAGATTTACAGGGATGCAAGCATTACAACACTTAAGGCTGCTCGTGGGGTGTGAAACAGAATGCAGTAAACTCTCGCTGCATTCAAGAGAACAGGATGTTAATGCAAGAAAGAGAAGGGAAAAAAAAGAAACCCGTTTGAAAAACCCGGATGAACAAACACCTCACAGCCTCATTAACGGGTAGAATTTAAAGCTTAAGTCACGCCTGACTAAGTGAATATGTGAATGAATGTGAGGAACATGTAATGGTGATGATGGTGTTACAAACAACATCATAGTGAGACATCTCTGAGCCTCAGGTGTTACTGAAATTGTAACACTTTCTGGACTTTAATGAAGACACAAGACACAACTGGCAGTTAACCCGTTAACGTTCACTCCCTTTAAATAACTACAAAAGAATGACTAAAAGCTTGAAATGATTTTACTGAGAAAATAACGTGCAGTTTGTAGTGATCAACGTGCATGTACCCCTGTAGATGGCAGGGGTGCAATTCGGTTTAGAAATGTGTCGATGCCACCAGTTTGTTCGGAGTTCAGACGTGTGCAACTCCACCTTTCTAGTTCACTCACACACAACCTTCACAGGGGAACATCACAAAAAGCGGGAACGAGTGAGGGCACGGTGGGCATTTGTTCTAATCAGCTTTCTGTTGTTCTCTGCCAAACAAAGCATTTGCATTTCTCTCTACATCTGCCCGTTGTCTCTGCAGTGACACACTGGTTCTAATTGCACTTCCCCTCTCTGGCTAAATCCGCCGTTATCTCCTGGGAATCCATGTCATCTCCAGAAGTCAGCTCCCATCAGCCAGATGTTAAGTAGTTAGCATTACTGCTCTGCACACGTCACTGTGCTGCAGAATGCTGGAACAGCTGGAACAAACAAATATTATACAGTTTTTTAAAAGGTCTGCAAGGGGACAGTGCATTATTGATGTCCCCTTGCAGGCCGTTCTTTTGGGCTCCATCAGATAACTTTGCGTGCAGCATTCAGCCCAAAAGACTCAAAAACGTAGATCAAAACTTACTGGTGTAATCTAGTGTTACCATCAAAGTAAAGCTGACAGTTATGGGGTCTATGGACCTTGACTGGTCCAGACAAGACTCTTGCACCATTTGGGTCAGAGTGCAACAATGTTAAAGAGCATGAGAGCACAAAGAGACGGGAGTTACAAGCAAAGTGAACACAAAAAGGCTTAAAATGGTGAAAGGAGCTTAGATCAATCAGGACAGCTGAAAAGGGGATCACATTTGTACTAGAGATACTTATCTTTCGCTGCCAGAGCACAGCTGAAGCACAACAGCCTGCATGCAGCTCAGTGGCTTAACACACACCTGTACCGTGGCTCAGGCCCACCAGCAATCATATTAACCATATTTACAGAGTGTGCCAGTTCAGTATGTCTGCTGCTGTATCCACAGAAAACCTTAATAAAAGACAGCAGTTACTTATGTGAGAAACAACAGACTGTGCTTGTAAATAGAAATAAGAAGAAGATACATGTGTTACACTGTAGTGAGCGGATGCACAGTGGTCATGGAAACGCACAGCATGTCAGCTCCCAATTGTTACAGACATCAGGGGGGTTGAGTTAACTTGTTTGCAGGATCAGAACCTGCAACTCTGGATCCAAGAAGGATCTTAACTGCTGCATGCATCTGCAACTTAAAATGGGCTCTGCAGAATAAAGCATTCACCTCAAGAGGTCTGCACTAAGCACTAAAAACCTGCTCTTGCTCAAAGCGCAACCCAAACCGAGCATGAAGTAATGACACCTCATACACGGAGTTAACAGCTGGGCGTCCTGATTCCCCCACAACATCATTTTCATTTCAATCCCTCTTTCTGCGTTTCTCTCTCTCTGTTTTGCGGCGTGTCCTCTCCCTGTCCACACCGCCTCTGCTCCATTAGACTAATTGTGCTATAATAATCTCCACTGATGTGTGCTTCTAATATCTTGAATGGTCATGTTACCCTATTTTGATTACCCCATTTCCAAGCCCCTGCTGCACTCTCTGTAATCCACTGCCCTCGCTAAATGATAAAAAAAAAAAAAGTGTAATTCAGATGAGTGGAAAAAAAAAAAAAAAACCTGCAGTGACACACATCTGCGTACGACTGACTGGTGAAAATATGATGACAGTGAGCCTCAAGGTTAAATGTCAGGAAAATCTCTTGATGGTGGCGATAAGCAGAATCCCAGTTTCCATGCAGGATGCAATGAAATGCTGCAGCATGGCTGGTAAATTAGTAAATCACAGGAAAGGCTTGGTTTGCTGCACAAAATTAATACACAACAATTGGTTGGTTATAGATGTGTATGGCCTGTTCTTCTGGGAATAAAACCATGCATGGACACATCGCTAGGCCAAACAATAGAGGGGCTTATACCCTGCATATGTAATAACAGTCACTGCCAAATTATAAGAGGATTTTGCACGCCAGTCGAGTCCTTTATGGTTCATCAAATCTGTAAGAACGGCTTGAGAGATATGTGCAGTCTTTTTTTCTTTTTTTTTTTTTTTTTGAAATGATCATTTTCAGAAGTTAAGCCATTTATCTAGTCAGCGTGTGTGCAGCTTACTGAGCCACATTCAGCTTATGATACACCTACTCTGGACAAGTTCACACTCCTGATCATCATGTTGCCATCGCTGTAGTCAAAGAAAAACACCCATTGTATGCAGGGGGAGGGGGTTGTGTGTTCATAGTGGCATGTGTGTTCATGTCATGTTCATTTTTGTCTCAAGTTTAGACATATCCAAAGTGTTCAGTTTTAAAACATCTGCAGTCCAAAATGAGAATCAAATGTGTGACAGGGTCACTGCAGCACTTACTCTGCTTGTAAAGGAAGGGGTTTCTGCACGTAAATTACCTAAAATCACTGTAGGGGTGGATTATCCAGAAGCCTGCAGACTTTACCCGCTCCCTCTCATGCTCCACGGCCCTCTCACTCCCCAACATCCGCAGGGAGAACTTGTTGACTCCCGGCTGGAGCATCGCGCCAAACTGCCGGTGCATGAAGCCGGCTTGGTACAGCCGGTCATCTTCTGGTAATATCTGCTCGCTGCCCTCCAACTTGATGAAACTTGACTGGTCAAACACTGACGGTTGCCCGACTGCGCCAATCAGCTCACTCGTTTCCCGCTCCTGGGCCCCGGGGCCGTGCTCACCGGGGAAACTCTCGGTGACAGCGGCATCAGCTTCGGGGATGAGGCGCCGCTGCTCGGCTGCGTCCGACCCGGGAGGATGGCGCCCGGTGATGGAAGAGATGCTGCCCCTAAAAAAGCGACAGTCCCCGTTCAAGTTGGTCTTCACAGTAATGTCCCTGTCCAAGTCTTCGCTCCTGGCCTCCTCAATGCTCTTGCAACTGCTTGCAGGAGACGGAGAGGACAAATGTTTTAGCCGAATACTTTTCCTCTTGGTGTCCTTGTCGCCGCTGTCTCCTTCGTCAATCACAAAGGGTTTTTGCCCAATGTTTTGCGGCAGGCTGTAGAGCCGTTTGCGCATGGAAGACTGGAATCTTTCCATTTTGCACAACAAGAAGAAGAAGAAGAAGAAGAAAGAAGAAGAGAAAGAGGTGCGCTCTAAGGACAGCCCGTGAAAACAGAGGGATGAATCATGAATCTCATACACTCGGGGTGCCACTGGAGGGAAAACAGTGACGGCGCATCCGCAGGACAGGTCGTATCTTCTCTGACACTTCGGACGTGCCGCTCTCCTCCGGTTCAAACATTGAGATGCGTCAACAGTACGTGACCGCTTCAATCACACGGTCATGTAAAAGCGGCCAAGGAGAAACGCATGTAAATCCAGGTAAGCTCGCTGAGTGCAGACGGGAGCGCATCAGGATGCAGCATGCTGAGCGTCGGACGTGCCGGAGTGGGAGAATGCTGCTGCTGCTGCTGCTGCTGCTGAGCTCCTCAATGACAAAGCATCATCTCCACCTCCCCGAATTATCTGAGCTCTCCCTCAGTGCAAGGTGCATGCACACATGCACGCAGCTGGCTCTGGCGTTCAGGGCCTGACATCACTCATCCATAAGCCTTCCCGCTTCCTAATAACAGGGATATTGATGGAGCTAATCTATCGAGTTGCCATAGGAGCCGGGATGGCACATGCGCTCACCCCGCCCAGTCAGGACAACTGGAGAGGA
>JASGAT010379931.1:0-10588 GCA_030220025.1 Chelon auratus
GATGAGGGCGTTTTAGAGTCTACCCTGCGGCCCAAACTATGGTTGGAAGCGTAGATTGTATGAACTCTGCAGTGTAGAGAGGAATATGTTCTCACATTGGCCGCTAGAGGGCAGTAAACAATCACAATGGTCAAGTTGGACACTATGCTACTGACGCATCCGGTGACTTTCAAAATAAAACATCCACTCACGGTGGTTGTTTTTGACTCGACCACTGACTGAAATCATGGTCCAATGTTTTGTGTAATATTATAAAAAAATGTTTTATGGTTGCATTTCACAGAGAAATTGCATGATTATTTTGTATTATATAATATTTTGATTGCTCTGCCTCATAACATAATATTCATTATGACGGTGGAACACATTATGATGGCTGGTGTGTTAAAAATATGCAGTGTTATCTGGTATAACTCATCACAGAAGTCATTCAAATGAAACACATGAATTTTTATTTCTTCATCCAGCATTACATCTGGTGCAAACACTGAGCAACATAACCAATGGGAGGTCAGTGGTCTTCACTATACATTTATTAATAGTTTTTTTCTAGTTTAGTTTTTATAACAAAAGTGTTAAATGGGTGGAAAAACATGTTTTACATTAAGAGTTTTTAAGTCAGTCGCCACATACAATGACATGGCACAAACTGAAGCAAACTACATGTAAAAATCTCTGAGGGACACGAGGAAAGAAACGCGAAAGGAAGAAGCACGATGTGGTTAAAGGCTTCTCCCAAACTGGTAAAAACTGAAGGAGGAGGAGGACTCTGAAAAGAGAGATCGCCTACAATGAAATGTGACTTTACAACTTTGTCAACCGAGGAGCCTGAAGCATGAGACAGAGGTGTACATAAACCATCACAGAGTGCAACATGCAGAAATGTCAGCCAGAGCAACCAGAAATCAAATACTGGTTTTGTGTGGTAAACTTTGATAAAGTCTTCATAAACCAGCTCAAAAATAGTCTGTCCAAATAAAGTACAAACAAGTATAAAAGAAAAATAATTTAAGAAGAACAAGGGAACTAAACATTCTCCATGAAAAAAAACGAAAAAGAAATCAGCTAAAATGAAGGAAATAAAACTATTTTCCTTCTTACGTATTCTAACAAGACGAGAAGTGAGTGTAGAGCCAGATTTGTTAGGAGAGGGATCATAACAAACGCAGTTCCTTGAGCCTGTTGGTACATTAGACAGTCCTTTT
The DNA here is from genome assembly GCA_030220025.1 of Chelon auratus. Lineage (NCBI taxonomy): Eukaryota > Metazoa > Chordata > Actinopteri > Mugiliformes > Mugilidae > Chelon > Chelon auratus. The sequence goes on from JASGAT010379931.1 coordinate 1,206, forward strand.
ATTTGCGTTTTCACAGCTGCTAGCGACAGCTAAAGTTGTGCCAAACATCTAGTGGTTATGTTTCTGTACGTGCCACTCGAACCTCTTAAAGAGCACGTGGCCTCTTGGGATTGATCTGCTTACTGGCTTGTTCCTCCTCCTGGAGTGTAGAACGGAATGACTTCACTTTATCTGTCGGAGGGAGGAAAAGTAAAAAGTGACCGAGTGACACATTTTAAGACAGGAACAGCAATGTGTGCCTTTGCTTCAGTCATACCTCGGAGCTCAGTGAGGATTTCTATCTTCTGGTCTAGGATCTGCTCCAGCTGTGTGGCGTATGACTCCACGTCATAGTCCACCTCCTCCGTCATCTCCAGCAGCACCTTTTCATCTTCCAGCCACCGGATAGACTCCTGCTCGAAGAGGAAATACATCAGTGCTTAGAACACTTCTTAATAGCTTCAGAAAAAAAAAAAACATGTCACCAGCACAAATGACAACCCCTCTTATCTGACCAGACACCCCCACCCCATAGCAACGACCCTCCTTGATGGCAGCAGCCATCCCCAACAGGATGCAGCCTGACACACACACACACACACACAATTTATTCCAGCCAGAGATTCATCTCAAACGTAATATCAAAGATTCATCCCACCACTCTCAATCCAAATGAAATTCCTCATTGGGGCAGAGGAATGAGAGGCGTGTGTGTGTTCTTTGGTATTCTGACCTGGAAGACAGCTCTGTGGTCCTCTAGGACCTGCTCCTCCATCTCCACCAACTGAGACACCGCCTCATGGAAGGTGAAGAGCTGGGGAGACACTTCCTCCTCCTAGGAAACATAGATAGTGTCAACAATTAAATTAGAAATTAAAGAAAAAAAATCTGAGCACATGCTAGACATTATCTGCTACTTGGGCTGAACTTTTAAAAGTTATTTACTTCTCACAAGCAACAAAATCCATCAGGTCCTGGGAACCTTTTGTTGATTGTGAGAAGTAAAGAACTTATATATTTCTAGGATGACGGTCAGATGTTGAAACTCTCTTCTGATCCGTGCATATAGAGGCAGCGCTGCTTAAAGGTATTTGCATTACTACATTTCTGCACAAAAATGACTTAAAACGAGGCACGACAGCGACTATTATGGCCTTGAAATGAATTTGTAATCCTATTTTTGCACCTCACCGATATGTAACATTGGCTCATTTTCCTGAATAAACAAAAACCAAAACATAATATTTCTGTTCCATTTGTTTGATTGGGTTCTTAGTCTAGTTTCAGGTCTTGTGTGTCAAGCTGCTGTTGTTCTATCTACGGGGGCTAGGAGTAATATACGGTATATTACTCCTGGGGTTTGTCAGCAACCTACTGCATTTTATTAGGCCTTTTTTTTCAGCTTTGTTTTTAGATATACCATAACCTGTATGACTGAGAATCAGGTCAAATTTCTTTTCTTTTTTTATGTTTTCACGGGGTTATTGCACAAAACTAATTTCAATATTGTGACATAACGTTTCTTACTACAGTGTAATAGAGGATTTCTGTCAGATTCCACACACACGGTAAGTTTTCCGCTTCAACAAACAAATCTTCCCGTACTTACATTCTGCTCACAGAGCAGTTTGAGGTCGTCCCTCTGCGGTGAGATGCTCAGCCACTCGTCATCCAAAAGCTCCAGCTGGTTGACAGTATGGATGTTGGGCCGGCCCCCCTCCATCACCTGGTTGGGGTCCACTGTCAGCTCCTTCACCCTGCGGATGAGAGAAACATTAAGATGGTCAGGACCTAATCAGCCACTCAGATCAGGGGTATGGAGGTCACAGCTTGCACAGCACGGCAGCATCGTGACGTCATGCACAGGGCAAGATGATTAATCTGTAGATTTATCATGGTGACTGGAGTGTGGATGGTCAGAGCTTGCGTTTAATGAGGGATTACTGCCCCGCACCCAATCTGCAGGTCCCGAGGACTTAACGACCAGGACTGTGTGAGGGATTACCTGCTGGGAGTGGGGGCCAAACAAAAGCTCATCCAGGATGCATTCACACAAACAGCGAAAGTCAAGAACTACTCATTGTGACTTATCACTCCCAGCTTTCACGGTTATCCCTGATGTCCACACAGAACAAACAAAAGACACACCCACGTGGACAACGATGAAGCGAAAGCAGAGCTGATGAGCATGAAGTTTCAGATCATGCAGATGAAAGACAGGAAGGTAAAGCTGTGAAGTGATGAAAGCTGCTAAAACTGGCTCATGGATGGGCATCATAATGTATTTAATACATGAAAGGAGCACATGCACGGTGTATTTGTGCGTGTGTGTGTGTGTGTACATGCAGTGCTGTGCTGTGCTTTGGGGAGTTCTTGACCTGCTGGGAGAGGTAGCAGCAAAGTCATCGTACTCAAAGGTATTGGTGGGCGAGAGGTCAGGGCGACTCCCCTGACCGCCCTGTGAGAAGGGGATGTCTGACGGACTAATCCCAAACTCCTTCACTCTACACAGCGGCACCAGCCCGAGTAAAGAGGAGCAGAGGGCGGGAGACAAGAAGGAAACAAAGCAGGAAAAGAGAGGAGTGAGAGTCAGAAAGCACTAATGAGAGTAATCAGAGAAATGTGCAATAACTCCATTACAGACTAAATTCTGTCTATGCAAAAGGCACCAGGGATTCTAGAGAAATAAAATGAGCTATAATTTGATCACAGGGGATAATAATTCCCTTTCATTCATACAAAAAGACATTATCTAGATCACAGTAGCAGCTCATCATATCCCTACCTGTTGGCGTAGCGTAATGTGTTGAGTGTGTTCTCACAGGATGTCATACCGGGAGAGATCGTTGCAATCTGTTTGCAGGAAGAGAAGATCAGTCAGATTAACGTCCAGAGGAGAGATACAACGACACACGCGTCGACTGTTTATAAAGACAAAGGACTGACCATGCATGTGCGTGAATTTTCCCCAATGAAGGAGTCTCTCAGGACCTGGGTGAGCTTACTGGCTCTGAATGGAGTGTGGGGCTTGTTACGACCAAGAGCTCGGATACATTCCTGAAACAAGAGGAAGTGGACAAACGCGTGACCTGGTAAATAAAAATATTGTGGAGTCCCTGTGCTCTTTGTCTTTTCACATATAAATAAAAAAACAAAATGACGTAAAGACTGCGCACTGACCTTCAGGGCCAACAGGCTTTTGTTGATCTCGGCTCCCTCCAGACGCGTCTGGCGGTCGGCACTTGATGTATCGGCTCCCCTCTCATTCCCCGCAAGGTCGATGAGGGAGAACTTCCCGTGCATCTTCCCCTTCCTCCGAAGAATGATCTGGAATACGGCGTGGCTGCGAGAGGAGTGAGCGTTGGCCGACGTTTGCCCCGATGTTCTAGGAGTTAGAAGGGAGGTAAAGATGAACGACGGGCAAACAGGGATGAACCACCAGCTACCTGAGTTGCAAACTTTCTGTTGTCATACCTGCAGCTGTTGCCCACTTCGATGAGCTTCAGGACATCCTCTGTGCACTTGACCTCCTTCTCCTGAAGTCCCACGACCTGGACCTGCTGTTTCCCGTCCTCCAGCACCCTCAGCTTAGCTTTACGATTCAGCAGGTCAAACACCTACCCACACACATAAAACTGTAAGCGCTGGTGTATGTTTTATGTAGGAAAAATAGCAAAGACCACACAAATGATTACATATCACTTGCCTTTCCGCTGTAGATTTCAAAGAAGGTTGCATACACCTGTAAATCTAACTTCTTGTAGGTGGGTTTCTTCAACATGAGAAATACATCCCGAGCTGCACAAAAAAAAAAAAAACAGAATATACTTTATAATATAACCAAACAAATGTGATCTGAACTAATATAGCCAACGTTATAGCTCATGTGTTTACCAGCTAATGCATAAATTCCTTTAGAACAGTCTTGGTTTTTCCCAGAGAAATCTCCTCCCATAGTCTAAAATAAAGCACAAAATACAATACAGGTGAAAATGTATCGTCAAATTATATGAAAGGGCGATAACATGGTGGTTTGGATATTTTAAAATAGTCACTGAATGTAACTCACATGTGTTTTTCCACTGCCTGTCTGCCCGTAGGCGAAGCAGGTGGCCATGCCCCTCTCGAAAATGGTCTCCACTAGAGGTCTGGCAGTGAACCTGCAGGACAAAACACAAGGCACCCTCATCTCTAGTCCATCTGCAAAAGCAAGCTACAACGATCGGATGCAGTCAAGAAACATGTTAGTGCCCAGTTCATTTCTGTAAAACAAAGCATTATCCACATCCTGCTGATTAGTCTGGTGTAGCCAGCTTCTATTACCATTATTATTATGTTAACACAACAACAACAACCAGATTTCAAACACAATTTATTATACTCCGGGTTCTGCACATTAAAACAGTTTTACCATCACAGTCCCCAGGTGCTTGTATGGAGGAATTTGTTGGGCTCTCTCTATAGTTTTTTTAAGGTTTTTGATCTCAATAAGCAAAGCGCACGGAGATAACATCAATCTGAGATTTGGTGAACTGCAACTCGCACGTGAAACACACTGACCCAATGGCTTCAGTTACAAACCTGTAAACCATCTCGTTGGCTGTGCTGTCATCAAAGGCGTAGTCGAAGCGGAAGGTCTGGTTCTCCAGGTAGCGGGTCAGGTCTACTTTTTGTTTAGGTTCATGAACCATCACCACGTCCTTACTGGGAATGGTGATCACATCCAAATCCTTCATGGTCAACTCTGGAACACAGACGAGTCAAGGCTTTCAGCTACACTGTAGTTATGGATCGCAACACACAGACTGGTCGCCACCAGTGTTCATGATAAAAAAGAACTTACCTTTCTTGTTGAGGGGACGCTTCCTCACACAAACACATATTCTGTGCTCTTCAATCTGGACAGTGCAACAAGAGAGAGATGTTATTATACCATTACGGTCGACGCCGAGAGTCGGGGAAGAAGAATTGTCAGTCCCTCCTCACCAGGTCGGCTGTGGTCAGGGGCCGGTAGTCTAGACTGGCTCGGAAATCTCGGATCATGTACATGATCTCATAGTTGGGGATGGTTGTATCCACCTCCTGAAGGACAAAAAGTCGTATTTCATCGAGATCCAATCAAATATATGTTGTTAATCACCAAGGACAAAGGTAACATTGACGTACCTGAGCTCTCTTCTCTCTGAGCTCCTGCTGCTGAAGCCGGCGCCTTTCTCTTTTCTCCTGAAGTTTCTCCACCTCCTTCACACAGTTTGACTTCCTCCTCGCTGCCATTAAGAAAAGAGAAACCGTATATACCAGTCACCTTCCTTGGTAAAATGGTCTCTACTTCTCTCATCTCTTTGTCAGTCGGTCTCTACTTCCTGAGTCTGCTCCTTCAGCTTTCCTTTCTCTTGATCTTTCTTCCAACAGAAGGGTAACCTTGGGCTATTTCCAACAAAGCAGAGCAGTAATAATGCAACCACAGACCAGGATGCAGCGGCTGGCACACAGCGTCTCCAGCACAACACTGGCTGCTTTCTCTGCATTACAACAAAAGGCCTTTGCAGTGTGTTCAAAACCTGCTCTATTCATCTATCGATTTCCTCAAACACAACTGGGCCGCAGACTGCTAGAACACACCACTTACAATGTAGAACATGATTCTTGCATTATTGTAGTCTCTCCAGTCTGATTAAAAGCAGTCGTTTCAATTCAAAGAGTGATTGTCTGAATCAAAAAGCAGGTTATGACAAAGCTCCCAGCACAGCACACCCACTGATTAGTGTTGTTTCACGTCAAATCATTAGTAACCACGGTAAGAAAACACAAGTTAGCAGGCATGTGAGTAAATGCCACCTCCGATTCCCTGCAGAGTTCATTTAAACTAGAGTTATATGATTCGCTCTGGCTTGCTGCTGCTGCAGCCCAAGCTTCCCGCTGCAAAGCCTGGCTGAAGCCCTGTAATACAGTCCTGGCCTCCTGCTGGCTCCAGTCCCTGAGAATCCAGACTATCAGAGCAGAGGGATTAATAATCTGCTCTAATCTGGGAGGAGAAGATGAGCTGGTTCACCATGGGACAAGGAAGTACAAGAGGAATGCAGCACCGTCACAACTTCTGGGTTACTGAGTCTCACAGGCAGGCTGTTGGGGGAGATGAAGGGTGAGGAGGGGTAACAAGGGCATTTCAATCCACCTCCTCTTAGTTCATTGAATGACAGTGAGCACTTTGGAAGAATAGAGGGTAGAGAAAAAGGCTGCTGTCTGAGCCAAAAGGAGTTACACACAGTACCACAGGCTTTTCCATGTGTGCACTTGTGCGTGACTCAGTGGAAATCAGACAGGCAAAAGGCAGCGCTTTTTTTTTTCTCCTCTTTTTTTTTTTGCTCTCTGTCTAATACCCACAAAGCCTGTCTGCTGGATGAATTGTGTTTGTGCTACTTCATCTCCACGCCACAGTCCTGAATAATTTGGACACAAATTCTTCTCGTAAAACTAGAGGACTCTCAGCTTCTATTAGGAACTCTATCAGAATCACCATGAAGCACTGAGGGCAGGGGTAACATGCAGGTGATACATACAAAGCTGTCCAAACTCCTTTCTGGATATCGGCTGATGTGAGGACTCTGTGATAAACATGTGACATGAGATATTAACATATTTTGATGATGTTTATTTCCACAGGTAACTGATTAGAATACTTTTAATGATAAGTTATATATTTTTTTCTATGATTATTTGACAATGTATTTGTAAAAATGATTTTATATGGATACTGAAATGCATTTGCACTGGGGTTTAGCCAAGAGGATTTCAGTCAAATGCTTACAACTTACATGTCCTGACAGAAGTCACAAGAATTAAAGAAACCGTTCTGATCATGTTACCATTCTGTAGTTGCTGTTGTGTCTGGGCTTGAGTGGGCTGCGCAGGCTGCTGCGATGGAGGAGGTGGTGCAGGCTCTGGCTGCTGAGGCTGTGGAGGTCGGGCCCGGGTTGGGATTGCTGAAAACGCACAGTGATTAAGACAGTGACCAGATACAGCTAACAAGCGACGCGAAAACAAAACCCACGATCCTAGAATCTTATATTTAGCTCAGCTAACTTACAATTAAAATCTGCTTACTCATGGTCAAAGTGTCTCCAAAATTAGTAGTTTTCTCTTTTTACATCTTTGCAAACCCTCTCTTTTGATATGATTCCCCATATAAATCATAGGATACATCATAGAACAGGATTAAAATGTATAAAATGTGGTGAATGAATATTTCTAGAAGGGCAGAATTATCAGATAACACTAGTGACTGGTGTGTTTAATGTCCTGATGCAAAAGAAAGCAAACATTTTATCCCTTCTGTGATCAAATTAGTTTAAGTAATATAATAAAATTATTTAATAATGATTTATTACAGGAGGACAATTGAGCAAATGCACATACAAAAAATTGTACAAAACAAACCTCTGTTGTCCCTGGATGGAGTTTCATTCTTACTAGGTGCTATTGTCCGTCGGTTCTGCAAGGGGGAAAAAAGAAGCTAATGTTAGATATGCTTTTGTTGCTACTCAGTTTTCAGCTTTGCTTCCTCTCTCTGAATAGAGATACAGATACATACATAAAAAGCACCACAATTATTTAATCCTGGTTAATTTTAAATCAGTTACATCACAGTTTAAACTATTTCTCCCAACTATGATGTTTACCTAAATAATCCCAACCCTAATCTATTGTGCACTACACACACTGTACTTAACGGGACCAATTAACTGGTTACCTAAAAAGAATCCAGTTTTTATATTAAAGTCCAGCAAACTGAGTAACGCAGTAACAACCTGAGCAAGATGCAATCAATATACGAGGATGAGGGATGTTAGAAAGACCGTGGGATAAAAATAACATTTGCTTGACTTGTTACAGTTGCTGATAAGGCGGCATGCTCACCTTTGCAATTTTGCTGACCTTCACAGATGTTGGTGTAGGAGGGGGTGGAGTCTCTGGACTGGGAGCGATCTCCTCATCTGGAGCCACATCTGGATTAAGTGCAAATATACTCTCCAAATCAATCTGTCCAAAAGAAGAGCAGTGTTCAGTGAACTCGTTGCATTCAAGCTAATAACCCAACTACTCAGTCAATCCTAGAAAAACGGAGTGACATGAAAATTAACATTTCAAAAGTCCATAAAGGTCTGAAGGGGACCAATGCTCTGTAAAATACTACAGAGGCCTCAAGGTTGACTTGTGATGCTCTATTTCACAGTAAATTTCAACAAGGCTCCCTGAGCAAAGTGGCTGAGTAGCAGAAGGAATCAAACAGTGTGGATGTGAGTGACTTGATTTGGGCATGAGGCAGAATTAAACATCACTTCAATAGTAGCTCGCCAAGTGACCATGCTCGTCAGTAAGCACTGTATTTAGCCATATTTATACAGGATCCAAATAAGACATTGTCTGAAACATACAGAGCATATGAATGGACAGAAGAGAAGTGGATTGTTTTGCGCAAATGAACTGCTACGTAGTGGATATTTCTTTTCCACTGTGAACATGTACCATTATAGTACACTGTAACTGTCAAACATCTGAACTAATGAAAACTAGTGATTAAAAGACACTATAAGTCTTTACAAGGCAGTTAAAAAGATATAAAGATCCTGTTTTAGACAGATAATGGTGACTATAACGATGGAAAACAAAATTAAGACATCAAATTAACAATATTGACCACTGACAATTTCTCTTCTTCATCCTGCTAATAAGAGTGATACATGAGAGTAATTAAACAGTACAACAGCTGCATGAAAGTTTGAGATTTTATTGTAAATTAATTAATGCCTTGCTGTCAAAAATCAGTGAAATAGCAAAACATTAGACAATCCCACACTATCCATTTTACAACGTAGGCTAGGAACAATATATTTGCAAAAATGAAAAGACTACACTGCTCAACAATGTGGAAAATATGATCACAATGTTTCCATACGGCTTGATTGTCACAATTTATATTTAACAGCAGTAGTGGGGCAATGCATTCAATATGTTAGTTAGCCGTCACAAATATACACATGTGCCTGTGCAAAAAGGTACCTTTTAACTTGAAGTTCGTGGGTTTACGAATGAATCCTAAATAAATCAGTTTCGACTCAGTAATGCCGTACTGTCCGCAGCCAACAGTTACACCTCAACAAGACAACAGCGATAATGCAAACATCACACAAGGAAATCGACATATTTATTCACCTTCCAAAATCCAATCCATTTCCCATTTTCCCCGATACTGAGTGATGTTTCTTTTCTTATGTGTTAGTTATAGCGATAGCAGATACGGGGCACACAAAAGCCTTATCTATCACCTAATAGGTGACTGTATAGATAAGAGCTGACCCACATGTAGGACAGATACAATTATTACTTCTATTAACCCATTCAGA
>JASGAT010379934.1:0-18911 GCA_030220025.1 Chelon auratus
ACTTCTCCTTTCAGTGGTTTTAATGTTGTGGCTTATCGGTAACTCCAGTTTCATTCAGAATGTCTGATTGTTTAAATTATCTAGTTTTAAATGCTAATCACATTTTAGGAAGCTCTTTTTATTGTGGTGGAGAATCACTGATTATCCTCCAGTTCCGTATCGTTTAATATAGATTAGAAGTATGCATTCACTTACTGATACAATTAAATTGAGAATGTGTGACTCTTGCTGCCCCCAGTGGTAGTATCAGGAACGACAAATCAATTCTATTTCAGGAGTAAAATATTTTGGGCTTAATTTTTTGAATTAGATTGAATACATCATTTTACTTTTAAAAGAAAATTAATCTTCGTATTATTTAAATGGAAGTGTAATAAATAACATTTACTATGTCTAGATCGAAAAATCAACCCAGCGCATCACAGGGTCTGAGCTGCCTGTCATCCAGGACAGTTACACCATGTGCTGACGGAGGAAGGCACAGCCCGATCCTCTCTGACCCCAGCCACCTCAGCTACAGACTGTTTACACTCCTGCCGTTTGACAGGTGGTTCCAGAGCACCAAGACTCGAACCAGCAGGCTCAGACACAGTTTTACCCACAAGCCCTCAGACTGCCTCACACACAAACACAATATAAACATATGCACATATACACTTTACTACTTTTATTCTGTTATTAATTTATTTCTAGAATTTTATACATTTTATTCTATTTTGTTATATATTTTTTACTCTGTTATTTATTCTATTTTACTTCAGTACAGTTGAGTTGGCTCCAAGTACCAATAATTGAATTATTGGTAATGATGCTGCATTGTTTTATAATATATGACAATAAAGTCTTTAAGTTTAAATTGAATTATATACATTATTTAAATAATATAATTCAGTAACTGTAACTGACCACTAAAGCATCTACAACTGTCATAAACACATATGCTCAAAACTGTGCCAACTGTCATGAAAATGTAGTAATATTTTTAAGGACTTAAATGACAAAGACAGATGCCTGACACGATGTAGGTCAGTTCATCAGTCCGCTGAAGTAGATCTGCATAATAATGGGGGTTAAATATTTGTCCTAAGTCCGTTTTCTACTCCAGCTCACTCTGAGGTGTAGCCTGAAATGAGTCAGCACACTTAACCTGAACACCCTGCTGGAACAAACAGCATTTATGTGCTTGACTGAGATTTGCATCATTTTTTTTTTTGTTGACGTTGTTATTATAACCACTAGACTGAAAAGAAAAGGCCATTGTGGATATTAAGGTCAAGTGGATGAGACCTGTGTTTGTGTGCATATGTACTGTTGTGTTCTGCTTTACCATAAGCACTGCAGCAGGATGCTGTCTGTATACTGGAAGACTGGAGCAGCCAGAGAAGCTGCAACCAGGGAGAGCTGGATGGCTGTGTTCACCTTAGAGAAAAATAAATAAAACATCAGAAGCGGAACAATACGAATGCATTAATACATTTTAGACACATATACATTTTATTCTTTTAACAAATAAATTCACTTCTACTGCCTGCCATTGTAATTTCTCCGTGACTGCATTCTATATAGAGAAACTAAAGAGAAAATAATGCACCGCAGCAACTGAATGTTCCTGTGGTGCAGCAACAAGGATGTGTTTTAAAGTTATTCTGAAGTTTGCACCTCTTTGAAAATTGCTCACCACAAGATCAGCAAATTGGTTAAATCCATTTTGGAGGTAAAATGAAAACCAGTGTGTGCACCCTTAAGTATACTCTAGACTACATTAGCATCCAAATGGTAATTTATTTGGAGGAACATAATATGTTCAAATTTATGCATGCAAAAATGGATTTTGCTTTATTAATTCTGAAGTTATAAAACAACGCTCAACAGATAAATAAACAACTTGAGAAATGATGGGCAGGTAAAAACCAGAGAGATGAATCTGGGATCAAATAGGTGTTAATGGAGTACAGACTGAACAGGCTTGTGCTTATATCTGATTTCCCACAAAAGTAGAGCACACACTTTTATTTGACATGTAAAAAAACTACTGAAAGTTTTAATTTCCTCGTGACAGTTGGTGCCAGCCCTCATGGAGGAGCAGTGTTTACAGGTTAGGTAGTGTTTAATTAGACGTCCAACATGAATGAAATCAAAATCTGCAGGTACTATGGTCTGGAATTTTCTGTGCAAAACAGTTAAGGCTGCAACAAGCAATTTTCTTTTTCATTTAATGTATTAATTATAATTATAAATCCCTGAATTATTGTAAACCACTGAATAATTGATGGATCTTCCACTTTTAAACATGTATTCAAACATAAACACAATACTTTTTTAGCTACGAATACAGAACCCATTTCAAACTTTAGCTTTTACCTAACAATAATCTTCTACAAAAGTAAAGATGAATTTAACTTTGTCCTGACGAGGAAAAGCGTTTTTGCTATATTGTTATTAATTAGTGAGTATTAAGAATGATTTAACTTATAGTAGTAAGCTTATAGTAGTTAGTAACTAGTGCTAGTCATAACTGTAAATATAGCTGTATTATTCAACTGCTAAAGGTTTCGTACACCTACTGGTAGCACAGTATTCATGGAAGTTTATGCATGTTTAGTTTTACAGGTCTACATGGAGCAGAAACTGCACAAACTGTTAACAACTTCCTAATTCATTGGACAGCAGTTCAGCCATGCTAGCCATTAGCATCTGCTTTATAGAGAGTCTGAAAAACAAAGGGCGAGAACGTCACTGATGACATCAAGTCGTTGCAGTCTTTATTACTTTAACTCAATTGTGGTGCCTTTTTGTAGTAGTGATAAGACTCCCTTAAATCCTGTTCACTATATCAAACGTCGTAAGATCTCTTCTTTGTCTCCAAATAGTGTTGTAGTGTACAAAATGTTCAAAGCCAACAGCACTGACAGAGTGGGTGGTTGTGTGCGTCTCACCTTGCTGAAGAGTGTAGGCTTGAGTTGTGCTGTGGTATAGCAGGGGTTAAAAAACTTACTAAGAGTCACCTGCAGGAAAAAGGAAAGAGATTGAAAGTACTTCCTAAATTAATCTAAAGTATAGTAGCCATAGTATATGCAAAGTACATTAAAGATGCCTTCGGGAGAGTAATTGTAAACATTTGTTGCTCATTAAAATATATTGCAACATGTAGAGTATACAGCATGTGCCTTGTGCCTTATGCACAACTGGGCTACTTGGGATTGTCAAAATCTCCCCAGAATTGCTTGAATTGCTCAACAGCCATTCAGGAAAGCTTTTTCATAAAATACCAAAGTCCAACTTTGTGCAAGTGTTTGGAGTGAAATGTAATGTGTCTCACCGGTGGAGGTACAGTCTTGTATCGAACCCAAAAGACAGCAGCTATCAAACCAATATCTCTGAAAATTACGAGGGCTGTCAGTGGAGCTGAAACAGAAGAAAACACAGTTCATAATCTTGTTAGATTGTTAATAATACCGCTTTTAGATATTTAATGGCTCTTGATTTGGCAATGGACGTAGAGGGCAGGAAGTCTTATACCTGGTATCAGTTCTGCATAGGTGAGACTGAGATATAAAACACTGATGAGAATCTTGTCAGCCAACGGGTCGAGAGCGCTGCCCAACGCTGACTTCTGAGTGGGCCATGTCCTGGCGATGTAACCGTCCAACTGAGAGGGGAAAAAAGCTTGTGTCATCTTTTAAAGGTCTAAACAGGCCACTCCAGTGTCTCAAAAGCTTTAAAGATGTATGTTAATATTGTTTCAAAGGTCTCCATGCAGATCTGTAGAAAACTTTAAAAAACTGTCTTAATGTGCATTTATGTCAAAAATTCTGACTGGAAATGCAATCAATGCAACTATTTCAATAGCTAATCTGCATAACTTCCTTAGTTCCTATATGTTAAATGGGAAGTAAGTTTCTTCTTAACAAGAATGAACTGAACTAAACCCAGAACCACAGTACATTTCTGTACAGGTGTGTGTTTCACACAGCAGACGAATGTTTTAGTGGGAGCGTCAGTATGCGTATTACCAGGTCAGTAGCTCCTGCCAGGGTAAACAGAGCCAGACTGAGGTGAAAGTGCTGCTGTATGATCAGGTGACCCAGGAAGGGAGCCAGTAAAATCCGACTCACACACAACAGGTTGGGGATTGTCCATGGATTTTCATACTGCAACAAAAACAGATGAGATATACAGGTAAAACATATGTATATAAATCTGACAAACACTGATGCACCCCGTCAGACAAATCAGCCTGAACCTTTTCTAGCAACACATCTTAGGTGTATATATAGTACACATCTGTGAAATTCATAACAGAGGGCTAAAGCAAACTAAACTGGCAAACCTTAAACAGACACCTTCATCTTGCATTGTTGTAGATCTCATGTAAATGTGTATATATGTGTTTATTTTCTTACTTGAAGCACTTTGAACTGCATTGCCTCCGGTAATACTAAATCACTAATCTCATGCTCGACTTCTCAATTCCATCATCATCATCATTCTTACCTTATTTCACCTTGTGGGCTTAATAAATATTAACAATTACACATTTAGTATTTAAAGCATGTTGCCCCTGTAATGTCACCTTCCTTAGTTTTTAACTTATTAAAGTGTTTAACCACCAACTATCTTACATAGCTAACTAAAGATGAATTAAACGGCTGTTCAATGGATCAATACAATAAACTTGGCCCGCCCTCCATACAGGTGCGTTGGTTTTATTCATCTCCATCTTGTGTCAGCTCTGTACTCACCAGCTCTTTGAACTTGAACAGCCCGTGTCCCGGTACTGCACCTTCACCTAAGTCGGGTTTCTTGTCCGGCGTCTCCTCGCTCTTTCCGCTGCAGAGTCCCCGTGCTTTAGGGGACAGCAGTGACCGGAAACTGGCCACCGACCTCGAATGACCTCCCCGGTAAAGCAGCTCGTTTCCTTGTTTGTCCCAGGGAGTCTGTTTCACCTGCTGGAGGAGGCCCCTCCAGCGCGCGACGCGGCCGTCAGTCCACTTGAGTCCCACCTGAGACTCTTTTAACCTCGTACACTCCGTGACAGGTGTGTGTCTGAGCCGCCATGACGCAGGCTCGAGCCAGCACACACCAGCACACCGCGCGGGCACTGCCCAGGGAGCGTTTGCTGCTCTGCGGCACAACAGAGCCGAAATCCTCCCAAAACACATCATCTTTACGAGCCGTGCGTTACCGACCTGCTGGTCTCGTGCTGGCCGTCAGTGCGTTCATGATGAAGTTAATAGATTCTACCGGTCAGAGCCGACGGGAACTCGGCTCAAGCCAGCACGCTGCCATGTTGCCGTAAACCGATACGACACTCAATGTCGTAAATCTGTATTTCCTAAAACGGTTTTATTTTGAAGGAACCTTAAATTGTAACTCAAACATATCGAATAATAAGAATAAAACAAAAACTAAAAAAAGCACCAGAACATAACAATGTAACATGTAAAAATGTTTTTTTTGTTAGACAATTACAAAAATGGCTCCAGTTTAAGAGTTTTTTTTTGCTGACAAATGTAATTTATCGTAGTGGTCTATATTTCAAATTAAAAGCATGTTCACTGCTAAATCATGAGCATGCTGAATCATGAGATACAGTAAAAATAAACTCGGTTAATAAGTTAATAAAATGATTTATTAACTGAACGTTAATAATAATAATAAAGTGCACAATATACAGTAACAGTCAGAAAACAGATTTTAGAAAGCATTAACAAAGACAAATACTGTACATGTACATCTGTCGATATCATCATGCTGCCACTCAACCAATACTTTTTAGGCCAATTTGTAAATGTAGAGATAATAATACAAAACCTCTTGTGTGGAAAACAAAATATATACAACTTTGTACATGTATACATATATGACCATGTAACAACCCTCTACAAAAACAACACAAATATGTGAAAACAAAGTATGTGTGTTTATCTGGTAAACCAATATCAACCAAGACATTGTTTTAACTTCTGATATATATATATACACACACACTAAAATTATTGTTGTAATGGAAAGGCACCAAACTACATATCCATGAGGTCAGTTCGTCTTCTTGGCAGGAAGTCAGTACTTCTGTACTGTGGTAGTAGTAATGATCTGCAGAGAGGCTCTCTCTCTCACACACTTTTCACTTCTCACTCAGTGGCTTGTTTCTCCAGATCTACAGTCAACACCTGAATCGCACACAAACACAAACACACACACACACACACTTTTCACTTTGGTACTGGATCTCTCAGTCCATACTCTATCTCACTAAAGTGACAGATGTTAGATCCTCTGGTATTAAGTTCTACAGACAGTTGAAATTGCAGCAGTTTGATGATCTTTGTCAGTTGTGGTTTTTACAGTTTGTTCAAAGGGACACACTGTAGTCTGTTTGTTGCTGGTTTGATGGAAGTTGTCTGGATCATTGGATTTCCATCAGTTTTTTGTTTTTATTTAATTTATTATTTTATTTTACAGAATTAAGTGGCCACTTCATCCCGTACACTGACCTTGTAGTGAAGTCTGCAGGTATGCATTCTGAATGATTTGTCAGACTGTCTGCAGCTGGTACAGCTTAGGTCCTTTCTTCAGCAGGAATCCTTGTTCATTCAGGGAACTCAAGAGACCTTCAAAATCCATTACCTGGAAGGAATTAACAACTGAGTAAATATCCGGCATGCATATTATGACAGTGTAATACAGTGTGTACACTGTACCAAGTATTAAGGCTTGGGGAAGTGTCTTCAGACAGTTTTGGTTATTAGTACTACAGAAATAAAACTGTGTGCACTATATTGCTCAAAAAATACATCTCAGATTGACACAGTTTCTGTCTGTATCAATTTCTTACCTTCTCACCAAACGACGCTCCACTTGATTTTATCAGCTTTTAAGACATGTCTAGTACGACATCATTTGTGTATTTCAGTGCCTTTCCCATTTCCGTAAAATATTTTATTTAAGTATCCAATTTACATGTTGACACTCAGTAAAGAGTTATATGTGTTATGTATTTAAATCTCGCATAGTGCATGTCAGTGCTTTCACCTTGATGTTCTGTCTGTCAGCGACAGATCGAAGCGTCTGAATGTCAAACTGATTCTGACTTGTCCTCTGAGCGTGCAAGTGAAGTGCGTTGACCAGTCGCTTTGCAGCGCTGCGCTGACTCATGCCAGAACCAAGCTGAGACCGCTCAAAGTCCAGATTGCCCAGACCATCTGAATATGTGTCAGCCAGACTGCAACAACACAAACAGAGAGAGAAATTCAGACCTTTAAGCCCTGTCTTTGTCTTTCCCAGAAACCAACAAGGTTCTGGAAATTGGTCTGACAGAATTAGTCTCACCAACTCCGTAATGGGATACAGACAAAACAAGTAAATGCACATGCAAAAGATTTGAGCAAAATTCTGTTTGCAGCTTTTATTTCTGCAAATCCCACTCAGTCATGCACACATTGAAACCTGCAGCGTTACCTGTGTTTCATGATTTCCACCACATCCTCAGCATCACTCTTAGTAGCCGTTTCTCTAAGGTCCAACTTGGCTCTTGCCTACACAAAAACATGCAGTCACCAGCCTGTGAATTATATCTTGCGTATTCAGCCGTCACATGTTGCCAGGTGTGCTGGGTGAATACCTCAGTTAGTCTAATTAAAGACTCCAGCTGTCGTGTGGTGATGGGCGTGGAATCAGCAGAGTGCGCCTGAGACCTCAGTGACAAATAGAAGTCCTGAAGTGTTTGTGCTGCTTCAGGAGAGAGCGAGGGATGAACATACTGACGAGCGTAGCTGATGTACTTCCTTAACAAGCATGCTGGAATGGTGTCCACAGTTTCTCCTGCAGGGACCTTGAAATACATACACATGAAAGCAGTATTAGTTTTGAGATGAGATTTCATTCTGGTGGGCAGAGTGTGGACAGCACATTTTTTACCTGCAAGCGTTCGGAAAGCGGCATGGATGAGTGTTGTAGTAGGATGGATGTTTCTAATTCACGATTAGACCTGGTTACTATGGCGCTGCTGGTGCTGCCTCTTCCTGCCCTGTTGGCCATGACATGTTCTGACAGGCGGCGGTCATGCGACTCATCTGGGATGTCCAAGAGGAGGAAGACCACATCAAAGCGAGACAGGAGAGCGGAGCCCATTCTATAGACAAAGAATGTACAAATAAAAATACAAGTCAAACACTCGTATATTTATTCCATAATATCGTCCAGTTGCAGCTACAACACACTGATTGACTGTTGAGCTAACTTACTTTAGATTTTCAGAAACAGTCTTTCCTCTGTTGTAATGTCCTCCGATTGGGTTTGCAGCAGCCACAACCGACGTTCTGGCAGGCAGAGAGGAAACTATACCAGCCTTAGCCAGACTGACAGACTGCTGCTCCATGGCTTCTAACAGAGCCTGCTGCTGGTTACCCAACTTATCAAACTCATCGATGCAACACAAACCTAAAGACAAAAGGCACGTTGAAAGAACAAACAAAGGTTCTGCTGATTTCTCAAGTTTTATTTCTTTTTATTTATTTTGTTTTATTCCTGAACAAGCTGACAAGTTTATCTGATGCCTTAGGCGTTCTGAGGAATCATTTTTGAGACTGTGTAGCTCAAATAACAAAAATGTCAATACTTTTGCAAGTGCTTTTTAGCAATAAGACCACAGTTCCTCAAACTTCCAATAAAAATCAAAATATGTTTTATTTATGTTTTATTATAAATGTGAAAATAAATCCAATGGTTCTTCTGTTTTCTACCTTGGTCAGATAACACCAAGGCGCCAGCCTCTAGAGCATAATCCCCCGTTCCTGCGTCTCGGGATAAACTCACTGTTAGTCCTAAAGAAATAAACAATAAATATTACAAATAGAAGTGAATAATTACAGTATGTATTCATCAGTTTCCTATTTTAAAGACAATTTACCTGTGGTGCTGGTGCTATTGCCACAAACATAGATTCCCCTTGGAGCCACATTACACACTGCCTGCACAGAGGGAAACGCAAACACACAAGTTTAAGTTTACATTAGCACTGAAACTGAACACACTGCAGTTTCAAAAACTATGCACACATTAAACCCTGGGTTTATGAATCACAAAACAGCATTAATGACAATAAGTATATTCAAAGTGTTGGTTGGATCTCCTGTATTACCTGCAACATCTGACTTTTTCCCAGTCCGGGGTCTCCCACTATCAGGATGTGTGGGTCACCCCTAACAGGGACGCTGTTCTTGTCGGTGTGTTTCTGTCTGCCTCCAAACAATGCCAAAGCCAGGGCAGCTTTCACCAGCTAAAGAAACACACAAATAAAAGGATGTTAGACTATGCTTTAACAACACAAATAACGTAATGATTTTAAAGCTGATAACACAGCCCAGTTAAACAAACCCCACTCTGTGATACAAACATTGTTGGCGTTCTCAGTCTTGTTAAAAGAGCCAAACTCACCAGATGGCCGTAGATGACAGGACACAATGAGCTGAAAGAGGTGAGGACAGTGGACGCATTGAGTAATATAGACATGAGGTAGCAGCATGCTGTCGTGCTTATTACAAATGAGAAAGCCCAATTTTTGGATGGATGAACAACATTTGGCATTTCCAAATCCTTACTCCTATTGTGCAGTAAAAAAAATTCAAGACAACTGACTAAGCTGTACTTTATCAGTCTCATGTATATTTATATAAACTGTGGAACCCACAGAAAAAGAAACTGTCTTTTTGACTGATAAAAAAAAGTTTTAACTTTAATTCAATTTGCATTAAATTGACTTATACCTTCAGTTATATGGTTATATTCGTCCATTATATGTAATGCAGTAGCTCATGTTGTAACTGACTTACTGTACTATAAGTCGCAGTAGGTCAGGCTGTGACTGGATCTCTTGGATGGCGTACAGCTCCTTCAGACTGAACTCCTCCCCTCCTGACCGATCTTCAACAGACCCTCTTGACCCTTGACCTCCCGACTTGGACTGATGGCCTGAAACGTTCAAAGAAAATAGGTCCTCATTTAACTGTTAGAAAGAAATGTATCATGTCTAGATCTGCAAGATGATACCTTTGGTATTGCTGACTGAAGTGGCTTCAATGTAGAGGAGAAACATACACTGATCCTTATTTCCCCTGGAGGTACCTGCACACAAAAAGGATACAGTCATATTACAAGTTTAGTGTGTTTGTGTTGTACCCATTGACCTGCTAACAAGGGCAGAGTGCCAATGTGCTGCTACTGTCACAAAGAGACAGGTGGAGTAACTGGAAGTGAAATGCTTTAGGGTATTGTGAGCATTTCTTCTAGGATGTTTCCACTTTAAAGTGACATTAGAGAGATTTCACCACTTTAATCAGAATGTGTGTGTTTTTGTACCGTCGTTGATAACTCTAACTATCCCCGTCACAGTAACGGTGTCTCCAGGGACGCAGCTGTCACAGAGGTCGGAGGTCAAGTGACACTCCACAGTGCGCGGGATTCTTCCAGTCTCCCTTTGCTCTCCACCCATCAATTCCTGCACCCTGTAGTAACACAAAAAAAATATTGGGAAAATATCACAACAAAAATGTATGCACACATCAAAGATGGTTTATGCCAAAAAAGAAACAGTGCACACCTCCATGCAAATTAGTCTTAGTTCGTTAGTCTGGACACTACACTCCTGTCATTCATTGACCATCAAAGCGAATTCCTTAAAACTCAAGAAACATATGATTCCTATTATTAATGGAAGCACCAAAGATTTTAAGAAATTTACAACTTGATCAGCTGGCAATGCAGCAACCATATTGTATAATTACAATTGTAAAGGGGTCAGATATGGAGATGTGCTGACAGCCCCATTTTAAGCACAAAAAGTCCCCAGGCCACTGATAGTTGTGTTAAGTCAAACACATAAGGCAGCTCCCAAAACATTATTCCTCGGCTATTAACTGCAGCAGGACGTTAGCTTGTCACGTCTTACTACCGTTTCACACGAATATGCACAGGATATACTCACTTGATAATCTGCCAGTCTACAGTGTGTGTAAGAGGCGAACTGCGAATGGGGGTGAAGGAACGACTGCGACATCCAGCCTGAATACACTAGGTGAAAAAAAACACAGTACAACACAGTGTAATCTATACTAAGCTAAAGTAAAGAACAGAGAAGAAAAAAGTCAACAAGAAGCATGTGTTCATACTTTGGTAGGTGTAGTGTATTTCCCGTGCTGCAGTGGCAGAGACAGCGTGTGTGAGCAGGTCTGGCACCTAAAGGCCATCCTGGTACACTGCGGTCTGATATTGCTCACTCTGACCACTGTTCCCTTTACGCAAACCAGCCGTCCGAACACACTGGCACGCAGCGTCCGCAGAGGGGTCAAAGGCTCGTAGTTATACAGCCTGTGAGAGATTTACACAGATAAAGTCATCTTCATTCATGGTCGGTAGTTGTACAGGTGTACAGGAAACACTTTGTTATGCTTCACCATGTTCATTACCTCGCACTAATATGAGGAAAATTGATGATTGGTGTGGCGACAGGGAGCTCTTCCTCTTGCAGCTCAGCAGCTTGTTTCTCCAGATCTACAGTCATCACCTGAATCACACACAAACACACACACTTTTCACTTTGGTACTGGATCTCTCTGTCCATACTCCATCTCCTTACTAAAGTCACAGATGTTAGATTCTCTGGTATTAAGATCTACAGACAGTTGCAAAATATTGTGCAGTCCTACACTAAATCCCCCTTTCTGACTGTTATAGTGTATGATCAAACAGTGTTAAAAAGGGGTCAAGTGACACTCCACAAAATGGGCATTCAACTGGATGCTCATTTTGGAGGATGTAGCTTATGAAGCTGTTAAGCTGGATTTAACTGAACACTAAAGTGTTTCTGTTATTTAGCCTCACACACTCAATAAAATGAGGTTATCAAAATAACAGGAACATGTGTCAGTACAGCACAAAACAACTACTACAAACCACAGGTTCAATCCACAGCTTTCTCAGCTGATTTGAAATAAATGCTGAATACCATTAACTTCATGAAGCATAGAAGTAATTCAAGACTATATTTTATTATTATACGATATAAAATCAAATCAAAAGGCCTACAAGTATGCAATACTATTTATGCGTTTTGAAAGGCTGCAAGTTTGGTCGCAGCTCTCTGTGTGTGTACCTGGTGAATGGCCACTCCTAAACAGTTGAGCATCACCTCTGGCTGTTCCCTCAGTTCAGTGATTATGTCAGGAAGTGCGCCGCGCACAGTTCTGTCTCCAGTTAAGTCTGCATAATCCACAAGAACACTGCCCTGTCGCTCAATCTCATCCTGTACGTAACAACACGAAGAAAAGTCATGGCAGCATTTCCCTAAAAAAAATATGCACAGGAAACAGACACACTACTCTATATAAAAACTGTTTCTACAGCAAGCTTGTTTTAAAAAAAAAAAAGATACACATGACATGACTGACCTTATCATACAGGTGAATCCTGGAAGTGAAATATTTCTCAAACACTTTGATCTTCTCTACACTAGGTGAGCTCTCTATGAAGCCTGCACATAAGATAATACACATTACAGACACAGAAAAAGCCTAAGAATCCTGACGGTTGTATGTGACTTCTGCATTATAATAACGAAACAGATCTTTACATGCACATACCTTCTGTAAAATACAGTGTCCAACCTTTGTACGGACACAATGCATCGAGAGTAGTCTGACAAAGGACTGAAGAGATAGTGAAGCAGTCAGTTGTAACGTCTCAGCAGTTCATTTAATGGATATCTTTATTTTCTTCAGATTAAAATGCTTCATGAACATTCAAACAAGAGAACATGTTCTGCTAAAGACCTCTATCTTGAAGGATGACAAGGTTGTTTTTCCTACAAATTCCCAGGGTAAAATGGGAAATAGAATAAAACTCACCTCTCTGTGTGCTCGGTGTGGAATGATTTCCAGATTCTCCTCTGCTTCCTCCACCTCTCCACCCTCCTCCTGAACCTCTGCCTCCTCCAGCTGATCCTCCTCTCCACGGTCTACTCCTCCATCCTCCCCCACCACCTCTCCATCCACCACCACCTCCTCCTCCTCCTCCTCCTCCTCTCCATCCACCACCACCACCTCCTCCTCCTCCTCTCCATCCCCCACCACCTCCTCTCCATCCTCTACTCCCACCCCTCCACGAGCCTCTGCTGGAAACGTCTCCACTCATTACTTTTCTAAGACAAAGACAGAAAAGACAGATAAGATTTGAGCAACAGACACAAACCATAGTGGATATCAAAACTAATTAAGATTGCATCATATGCAGATTGCGTATGTGTGGTGTTTGTGAGAGTAACAACAAAATACGTAACAAGATACTGTCTGTTTTTCCCAGACCAGATGAGTTAAACTTCCAGCAGCTGCATGCACCACAGGCAGCAACTACATAAAAACCAGTGGCGGGCATCCTTGGAAAGTTACTGTGACATCTGGCTGGTGACTTCTGTTAATATCCATATTCAGGTACCAAGGTGCATTCATGAAGGTGTATTGAATACATGCCAAACAAAACCATAAACTTATATAGAATGTTGAGGCTGAGGACGTAGCCAAATGCACACTATAAATGCATACGGTACACTTAAAATTAGTGTCTTTTATTTTGTCTTTTTATTTACGTCATGCCTTTCTGTGCAGCACGTTTTAAGACATTACTGTTCTATTCAGAACTCCGTTTAAAAAAAATGGGAAATTCCTGTCACTGTGATTGTTAGTGAACACAGTGTGCAGAATGACATTCCTTTAATACGGCCTTTAACAACTGAGGCAACTTTAATATTCTGGATACGAACAACCTACTTAGAAGTGCTTCTATTCAGACTAGTATCAACGTTTATCGAGTTTAAAACACGAATCTGTAATTAGCTCATTTTACAAATACACCAGATAGACTGTAAGATGTTTTAAACTGTGTTGGTTTCAAGACACATTTACAGACATACAACAATATTTAGGTCAACGTTCGTCAGATTTTGTCAGTTTTCGATAACGTTTTTTTTTCTAAATGTTCCGTCGAAACCTTTTTTATATAGTCTATGGTCGGAACTCTGTGAATATAACATAATAGTGAAACAGACCTTTTGTTGGCCTCGGCTAAAACCAGCAAATTAGTCTGTCGACTGAAAAATGTCCAAAGCACACAACATTCACTGAAACACTTACTTGTTACTAAACTGCTGTCAAACTTCCCTCCACGGATACGTTCTTCTTCTTCTTCCACTTCCTCTTCTACTTCTGCCTTGATTGGCGGCCAGGCTTCTTCTTCTTTTATTTTCGCAGATCACAGTCTCTGGCCTTTACTGCCCCCTAAAGGACACTACTTCTACCGCAGCCCAAAATTAAACTGCCATTACTATAGTCTGGCGAGCATGGAAAATGTTTTAGTAAAATGAAAACAGTTAAATCAACAGCTCTCTCGGATATTTTAAACAAATGCTGATTGTATTAAGAACTGGCAAGTGAGTGCATTATGTGTATCAAGCAGTGTAACAAAACATTTGCACAAAACGTTGCAGGTTAAAAGGTCAAGAAGATCCTGAAACAGCTCAGTCGTCCCGGACACCCTCTCTTCTCCCTACTGCCATTTTTCTTATTTCAAAGCATTTAGATATATATTATTTGCATTTACATTTAACACTATGGCATTATGTCTGTTTTTTCAACCATTGTTGATTCACTGTTGAATAATGGAGAAAAAGAAAAGAAAAGAAAAACATATTTGATTCATCAGATATATGAGTCAATAAACTGTCATCCTGGAGTAATCCAACAGTGCACCTTGCAATAGAAAGCCACACACAAATCTCCATATTATCATTATTATTTTAGTCTTCAAAAAACGCTTCCCTTGAGGTCTATTAAAAAGACAAAAAAGACACCCTGCTGCTGAAACCTGCTGCTCTCTGCTGCTTTAATTCCCCTCTGAGCTGGTTTAAATTCCCTCGCTGGCTTATTACAGCTGAATTAGAAAACAGCTGAGGTCCTGATTTGTAATGATCCGTGAAAGAACAGATGACTGTTATCTTTAATTCTGGGTTAAATTAATCAAATCCACTGTCAGCTTCCTCTACCTTGGATTACTTCATAGTCATTTATATCTGTTCAGCAGTCCAAAAGAGTCCAAGCTTTTACTTCTAGACTAATGTATTTCAGTTTTATCGCATATCCTGCTATATGCTTTAATAGTGGCCTCTCTTCACCGGCTGCTAGTGAAGTTTATTTTTTCACTTCCTTTAAGGACTGCATGGATTGTCACTAGGTTACTTGTCCAAGCTCCTCATCCACTGTTCCACCACCAGACTGCTCAGATCTTCACACCAATCACTGCTCTTCATTTTCCGATTCTAAAATCAAAGGAGAATCAGGCATTTTTTAAAGGTGACCCTAAAGTGAGCAATACTTTTCCACTCACCATTGCTCTTATCCTTCCATTGATGTCTTTAAATCCCTCAAAGACACCCATATTTTCAGCCTTTTCAAAGTCACCATGAACGCCATGAATTGGTCATGTCTTTCTCATTCTCTGTATTCATTTTTATTAGTGAGATACTTTATGCTTTTATTAGCTTTCTCCAATTCGGTTATTTATATTTATATTATTTACTTTGATTATGATCCTCAATTAAAAAAAAAAAAAAGTACTCTAATCTCTCTGCAAAACCTTTGGGTCCCAGTTTGTTGTTTTAATACTGTATGTGATCTATACATAAACTGACTTGACTTGATCCAGCCAGACTGAGAGCCAGTCCTTTGCCTCCATCTGCTGCACAACTTGTGTTATTACAGTCTGCAAGCATGAAAAGTCATGATACTGCAAGCAATTAACTTTTTCATCGTACGCCTTCAGCAAAACTAATTTGTATTATTATAAGTTTTAACTAAGTATTTTAGTGTGATCACATTACCATACACACAAGTTTTATATGTGTATCTCAAGTCCTAGTGGAGACACAGGCGGTGATACAGCTACTAAAAGTTGGACAGTGGTGATGTAAATTTAGGATGCATTTAAATACAAGTTCAAAACAGACCCATGAACACACACACTAATAAGCAATTACAGCAATTTGTGATCTGAAGTCACATGAACACACACAAGAAGGGTAACTTTACATCCTCACAGAGTGTTTTTGGGCCTGTTATAACAGCGGTCGTGTGTTTGTTTCTGAATGAGCGAGGCAAAACTCTGCTCAACCCTCATTGAGTCTAGGCGGCCTCTAATGGGACTCAGGACTCATTGTGTTCACACTACCAAATGAATGTGGAAACATGTGACCCAGACCACCTCCAAATGTGGTCAGAGATCGGATCTCTCAAGTGCGATCTCAATGCGCCCTGGCGGTGTTCACACCTGTCTTTTGTGTGATTGGATCGCCCGGATTGGATCCTAATGCAAGGTCTGAACAGGTCCTTTGAGTGTGAGTGCTACCTCTTGCAAGAAATGTCCACATTAGCACACCTAAACTTGAGGGGACATTCATGCATGTAAGTGGATTCAAGACTATTTTTTAGTGTGACAGAAAATGCAGTTTAACATCTAAACAAAAAGTGCAAACATGTC
Source organism: Chelon auratus (assembly GCA_030220025.1). Taxonomy (NCBI): domain Eukaryota; kingdom Metazoa; phylum Chordata; class Actinopteri; order Mugiliformes; family Mugilidae; genus Chelon; species Chelon auratus. Next base: position 16,582 of record JASGAT010379934.1, read on the forward strand.
CCAACTGAACTTGGTATACACAAGGAAAAATGTATGAGAACACACACACACTCTCGAGGGAGTGCTTGAGAGGATATAGGAAGACAAAATGAACAAGGAGAAAAATCAATACCTGAACTACTGTGGCCTGGAGTAGTTAGTGGTAATAGCACGGGGCTGAGAGGGATGGCTACACACACGCACACATACACACCAGGAATAAGAGACAGATTGTGAAAGAGGAGGCTGCCGGTTGTTGCTAAGGTCAGAAACAACTCTTCTGATGAAAGCAGACCGAGAAATAAAGACAGAACTGGAGATATGTCCCCTAATTCTCCCCTATCATTATCTTCATGGCACTGCTAAAAGAAATAACGCCCTCTCCCCCCGGCCTGCGTGCCTTTGTGATGATAACCGGTGTTTTGTGGAGTGGGATGAGGAAAGTGAAGTGCAAGGCGGCACCGCAGAGAGATGGATGCAGAGGCGATGAGAAAGCCGTGCCACTCAGCAAGGCTTTTAATCTCCACTTAATCAATCAGCGGCGAATCGACGGGAATTCAAGGCGGCTTTAGCAAACAAGGAGAGATCATTTTTCAGCGCAGTTTGTTTTTCAGCTAGAGAGCCCAAACTTAAGTGGGAGGTGAGTCACTGCTGCTGGGTTGCGACACGACAAGAGTATCAATAAGTTTTAAATGAGTCTGGGTGTCAGGGGGTGAAAGATTTCATTAATTATGTGTGTTTGTTGGGGAGGGGACAGGTTGGTATAAAGTCAAACTGAGCTGTTTTCACAGCAGCGATCCTCTTCTTTGGATGCTCTGCTTCTTTTCTCAGCTGCTTCCAGACACTTCTGCTCAATGATTCAATCAGTTTCCCGCCTGGAGTTCGATTTAGCCACAGAGCTAACCCACGGAGCAACCATGCTTTTTTTTCCTCACTCAGTATAGGGCAATGATTTATATTAGACATTCGATATGTGCCAGATGTCTTGTTAGCTGTGCCTGCAGTCATCAGGGCATCAACACATCAGAGTTGAGGAGCCACAATGTCTCTCACAGCTTGCAAAAATAAAAATCAAGGTTTTACTTGGAGCACGATCAAAACATGGACGTGAAGTGTAACATCCGTTGGTCCAAGATGGCTTCCCGCAGTCGCCGCATTACACAGAGATCAACTGCGGCTCCGGGAGACCAGCACAGCTCGATGGGTGCAGGCAGGTGGCTGTCACCTGTTTGCTGCAAGGGAAAATTGAGCTGTCAAATCGTGATGGGACTCTCTTCACAGAAAGAGAGGAGACGGTAGAATATTTTCGGGAGACAGAGCAGGGTAGGGGATAGCAGAGATAACGCAGCAAGAAAAAATATGTCTGTATTAAAACAAAAATGGGGGGGAGAGGATGGTCAAAACCGAGAGAGGTTAATAACTTGGCCGCTGGGTCAGTTTCACTTCCTCAGTGCTCCTTCATCCATAATAACATTTGCAGCCAGCAGATGGTTTACCAGCACAGTCAGTGGAACAGTTGTGAGGAAGTAGCTTGGCATTCACACAGTGATGTTTTCTAATAGAAGCAGTACCATTAATTTAAGCTTGACCGATAAATATTATTTGTGCAGACGATGGTTTTAATGCCTGCATGTGTTATGATTAGGTGAACGTTACCTCTGCTTTTCCCCTCAGACTCCTCTCTAAAGTGTGTTGTAGCATCTTTATGTAACTAATTACTTTGGTTTTAAAAATGGAACAGGCTGTAGTTTTACAGACCTACCTAACCTGAATCCAATGGCAGAGACACAAAGTTAGCAAAAAAAGAGAAGTTCTGTATTCTAGCAAAACTAAGCTAACATATTCGACTTATTCAGCAGGTGTTCAGACACGCAGAGTCATAGAAATGCTACTTTTGTGTGTGTAAGGAACTCTGTCATATTTATAAGGTGGTAATGGATCAGTGTTGTGTTTAAGGATTGTTTGCTTGCCGAAAGCTATGCATGAGTGTGTGCTTAAAGCTGCCGTACGTAGATTTTTAATATTACAGGAGGAGATAAGAGCCCTGTCAACAAATCAAAGCGTTTTTGTAGCCGACAGTTTGCTGATAGGGGTTGTTCCATTCTCCGGGAGCCTTTGTAATCCTCCTGTATATATCAGTTTATAGTTTCTGGGTGAAACAAGTAAAGCAGAAAAATGGTCTATGGTCGGAGCTAGTCCGCATTTCATCAGAGATAATTGCATCTGCTTCCAAGACCAAGGTGATGGTGGCAAACTTTAAGAGCCAAGCTTATGCAAATCATCATCATGTTGAGGAGACTTATAGCTCTATGAAGCCCTAAGTATTTAAAGACTGGATTGATACTGCAGCT
>JASGAT010379938.1:0-12222 GCA_030220025.1 Chelon auratus
CAATTCCCCCTCTGAATCACTTTAAAGGAGGTAGAATCTCCTCATAATCCTATCTTTGCTTAAAAAATATAGAACTAGTCAATTGAAAATTCTTCTTGTACTCCTGCTCTTGTCCATCCCTGATACACCCCACATTTGCAGAATCATCTTAGAACTTTTGCAGGTGGCATGACTCTGTGTTGTGCTTCATTCCGTACATTATTACTGCACTGTAAACAACGCTAAACTGGCTATTAAGTCTGTAAAGGCCAGAGTTAAGACAGTGAGCTGACCCTCTACCTTTAAAGTAAAGCAACCATCTTGTCGGTGCAGCTGGGCAGAAGACTATAAAAATGTGCTTCCAGTGTCACGATACAGCAGGACATGAGTTGTTGCTGTTTGCGTATGTGCTAATGACAGAGCAGGTGCATTTCCCACTGTGAATCTGGCTCCTGCAGGCAGTGAAGGCTGAGCCAACGTGTCAGAGGAGAGTGTGGGACAAAGTCAGAAATAATCGTATATAACCTCATATCATGAAGCAGCGGATAGCCGTTTTCTGCAGTGGCTCCCAACACTAATTTACAAAGCCATCCAGAACTACTACACACAAAACTAGCTGGAAATACAGAATGTGCTTCTAGAGGTTTGCAGCATATTGTAGAATATTTAGAATTAAAAAGCCAGAAAAGACGGAATGTTCAGTGAATGTTGGACACAACATTCAATAAACTAGACTGCACAACATTTATTTAACACACTATTTATATTTAAATGTACAATTCTAAAAATATGTGCATTTTTGCCAAAGAATCATTCACAGGCTGAAAGATAATGTGCCGATGTGTTGTTCACAAGTACTTGAATGACCTAATCCAGGATTACACTGCAGATAAGGATAATCTACTGCGATGGCTGGGGGATACTTTATCCTGGGGGATCCTTTAATTATTCTTTTCTTCCAGAATCAGTTTTCCTTCTTTCTTTTCTTTTCTTTTTTTGTGTCTTAACAGAAGTAGTTATCACAGTGATTTAAACAAAAAAAGGGAGTCACACACCATGTTGCTTGTTTTATAGCACATTAACACTTCAATTCAACCCAGCACCACCACACAGCTCACTTTTAGGTGACTTTTGAACAGGTGATTACAGCTGAGTGACAGCTACATCAACAAGACTTGCAGCTACTACACTTGCTGTTAGCAGAAACACTAAATAACTGTTGTTCATCCACACTTCACTCACCACCTCTTGTTAGTCATTATCAATACTACATTATGCATGACAAAAAAAAAAAATAATAATAATAATTTTCAGCTCATGACTCCAGACAAAAATCCATACAGAAATAACAGATAAATAATTCAGAGGGAAGAAAGTGAGCAGTCGATTTAGGAATAATTATAAACTATTCATTCAAACCTATTGAATCAAACCTAATATAGAATCTGATTGTCAGTTCTGTAAAAGTTTATTGTATTCATCAAAAATTGAGTTTTAGACAATATTATAGACAAACACATTTCAATTGACTGAAATAAAATAAAAACAGGATTTTAGAAAAAAAAATGAAAGATAACTTTCTAATAACTGCAATTAAAAAAACTCCTTTATCGATATAGACTGTGGGTCACAGAGGGTTCTGTTGGTATCATTCATTCATTCATTTTCTGTAACTACTTGTCCTCTGGAGAGGGGGCTGGAGCTTATCCCAGCCGTCATTGGGTGAGGTCGTCAGTCTATCGCAGAGTCACTCTTTAGCATCAGTGTGTCATACTGTGTCAAGAGATGGGTGAAGAGAAGGCGGGAGCTCTACAAATGACTGTACTGTAGCTCTTTTCCAAGCTTAATTTGTGCTGCTCACTTGTTTGAGGACACAGCGAGGAGAAGCCCAGTACGAGGCTGGCTCAGAGTGCAGATCTGCTGATGCAGGAGCAACTTAAAAATGCCAGCTAATTACCAGATATTGATTTCCATTATAACAGCAGAGTGGTCTGTGGTGGTCAGTGAGCTGTGACATACTGTACATACTGAAATTTTGTCAGACACGTCTACAGTACAAGTCATATCACAGCAAGTTCCCTTAGGAATAGTTGAGAGAACATTTACTGACTGAATGCCACATTAGCCGGAAGCTGAGGGACTTGGAAATGATTTAACTGCAGGGGAGTCGGTGTGTTCATGTGAATGTATTTTTCTGGAGTGTGCTATGTTTTGCTGTCGAATGAGGAAATGGAGAAATGTAGTTCACAGTCCTAGCAAACCAGCCTATCTACCAGTTTGATCAAAGTAACATGCAGGGGTCTGCAGAGAAATGAGCAGCCGCGGAAACTATTTGTGCAGCACCCTCGGCCTAATTTAGTCGAGGCTCTGTGACGGAAAACGAACCACTCTGCGGAAAATAGCTGGCGAATTATTAACCAGCGGAGGCAGTTGATTTTCTAATCAGGATGGCAGACACTGAACATGACACTTTTAACTAAGCCTAATTTAGAAACACGGTTTGGAGCTATACGTGAGTTTTGATAGACAAGGTTGCAACAAACATGCAGATTTTGTGCAAGTTTTTTCTGTTCTCATATCATCATGTTTGATCTCACAGTTGCGTGCTGTTATCTTACCTCAAATCTCGTGGTCAGTCTCTGTAAAGCTTGTCAGTGTGTTTGCTTACTGTAAGTCTAGCACTTCGGGCACTTTGAATCAGCTTTGCTACCGCTTGTCTGTTTTCCAGCGTCCACTCAGTGACCCCATTTGCTGAGCAGTAAATAACAAACTAGCAGCATGACAGTTTATATGTCTTTTGTTGTATAGCCCTCCGCATTACCTCCACCTGTTAGACCGCAGTGGAGCAGATGGTTGCATAGATCCACCCAAAACTAATAGGCAGTTTATACTTCTGCGCTAAGTTGACACAGAGGCTACGGCGACAACGCAGACCCCTATGCAGACCCTAGTGCCGTAGCTGACATGCACCTCCCCAGAAATGTAATTACGCACCTCGGCGACGCAGACTGCAAGAGCTGTGATTGGTCTGCTCTAGTATTTCCAGCTGCTTCTCCATCTCCACAACTTTTGAATTGATTGTTTTGGATCAGTAAAGATGGAACACATCGAGATAGGAATCGAGGTTAACTGAGGAGGATGCAAACGTTTGTATGACTCATGCGAAAGTTTCAGTCGCCATAGCTGGAAGTCAAGTCAAGGCAGTAGAAACAAAAATTACAGGCAAAAAAAAAAAAGCCACAGCGTTTGGGTGGTGTTTGTACAGAGCGAGCCAGACCGACGAGGCACAAGTATAAATGGTTCGCACCGGCGCAGGCTATGTAGGTTATGCCATCTGTGTCCCGCAGAGGTATAAACTCCACTTAATGTCCAAAGAAAAACTTTCTCTTTTTCATGTCAGTGGACTAATTTGCTTGGTCCCTGGGCCTATAGGCTGTGGTGGAAATGCAGACATCCCAGTGTCTCTGCCAGAGGACAGCGGCTTTGTGTACATTGGTGGCACACATAGGAAGTTGAACAAGCAAGTGAGGATCCCATATTTAAACAAGGTGTACCAATTCTACATGTTTGACATGATTATTATGGCATGTGGTGGTGGCGGCGGTTAAGTCAAGAGACGATTCAAAGAGACCATTATTACTAAGGAGGATATTATTTTGTTTGCAAAGAGAAACAGGCTGGCGTTGGTCTGGTTCCGACTGGGCTGTCATAACTGCAGGGCTTATTTGGATGACCTTGTAGTGTACACCTCCACATGGCAGGAGCACTTTAAATACGTTAAGTATTCACGCAGCCTCAGCTTCTCTGACCTTAAACCTGGCTAAAAGAGAGTTTGGAAAATCTATAATTACCTTCTCAGTTGCAGCACTTGTTAAGTATCCCACTCCCACCACGAGGTGCGCCAACCATACATTCCTAGGGATGGTATGATACTATTGCATCAACATGTTTTTGAAAGTGCAAAGACACTTCTTTGCCGTGCTCCTGTGCTCGCTGCGCTATACCCACCATGTCCCTTTATGTTAGAGGTAGATGCCAGAACTGTTGGTGCTTGAGCTGTGTAGTTGCAGGAAGACGTGTCAGAGTTGATCATCATCAGTCAAAATAAACTAAAGAACATAGCTACAGCATGTTTGGGAAAAAATGTATCACAGAGAGAAACAGTTTATAGATTCTGAAGGAGCTCAGGCTTTCGCTACACCTATCCACACAGAATAATTGTAAGTAGGATCAATTTATTGTTTGTTTGTGCCCGCACATAGGATTTGATAACCGAATAATAGAATATCGAACTTTCCACACTTACTGGTGCCAAATTGTTTCGCCCAGACTTCTAATCTAAGCTAGAGTAAGTATATCTTTTACCTGTAATATCACAGTGCTTGACAAAGAGGAAATTGATATTGATCTAAAATGGCAACCACATTTTCAAAATGCCAGACATGTTGCCGATGCCAGTTTTTAGCCCACCAGCCTCTGGTCAGGTAAAATGTCAGCATGGCAAAAAAATTGAGAGAGATATTTTCCTTTTTCTCCTCCTCCACTCTCATATAGTATCTACCAACCCATCCTGTCTGCAAATCACACATACGACTCCTTAGAAATAAAGAGCTTTTCTCAGATTAATTAAAACAGCACTTTCTGCAATGAACCACAGTAATTTGGATTTCACCCTTCAACCCCCTTCATCTTGTGCTCCAGCGCTCTGTGACTTGCTGTGGAACATTTAGGGGACAATTTCACACCTGAGAAGGAACTGTGTGACAAATATCTTTGAGGTACCAGCAGCAGAGCTCTTAAGTCACTGTGATTTTGTCAGTCACATTGCAGGGAGGGGTTTAGTCACACTCCGTGGTGCAGGATTTGATATGACCACCTGACAGGCCAATATATTGTGACACTCAAGAGGTGAATGCAGAGTCTAGATCAGTGTTCAGACACATTTTTGTTTAATGAAATTACAGGCTGCATTGAACCGTATACATTTGCAGGCATTTAATAGTTATTTTATGCTTCTCATTCTCAGCTACAAGCTTGCTTCTCACTTACATGGAAATGATGATACACTGACCACAGTGTTTTACAGAAAAAAAATGCATTAATTGGGATTTAGTGATAGGTAGTGAACTATGAGTTTGGGAAGGTTTTATCATTCGCCGCTGCAGGAGCTGGAAATGAGGCTGATAAGAGCACTGAAAGTGAACCACCACAGTTAGGGCAGGCTATAAATTGACAAATTGCATGATTTTTTTTGTATGCTTTTTAGTTTCATGTGTGTTTGACCCTTAGTCCCAGACGCCTTCACTCCAATTGAATCGAATCGAATTGAGATGAATTGAACTGAGCTCAGTTCAGTTCCGTACAATTTAATTCGATTCAATTTAGTTCGATTCAATTCTTCACAGAACCCAGAGCAAGCACTCAGGTGATGGTGACAAGAAAAAACTCCCTTTGAACCGGAAGAAACACTGAACAGGTCCCTGCTCACAGGTCCCCGGGTTTCATCTGATTGAGGTTGAGGCCAACGGACTGGATGCATCCAAGATACACGGCTTGGTTGTCATAATCTTGTTATATAAAACCCATAAATAATCGAACATGTTTCGAGTTAGCTTGCTGTCTGTCGTAGATGGATGGCCAGCAGTAGAGTTATGTCACTAATTCTCTCCATCTGCGATTTGTGAAGTGGAGTGGGAAGTACACAGATATGTTCCTTAACTGAAAATACTATACTACACTACACTATACTACTAAAAAATGCTCATCGTATAAAAAGTAGTCAGTAAGTTGCTATGTAGTGAGAGAGACAGTGTTAATACCTAAAACAAGCCTATAGCTGCCAGTAGTTCCTCAGAGGACACTAATTGGTCCACGCCTCTGTGGATCAGTCAGTCATAGATAGAGGCCTGGGAATCGTTGTTGTTGTTGTTGTTTAAATACTCTTTTCATCTGGGTTCATTTAGAAATTAGGTGTCCACATGTATATGAAATTCTAAATATTATTTAACTGATTTGCTTCATTCCCTTCCCATTCAGTGGCCTGTAGTGGCCTACATGCGTGTCCCGTGTCCCCTAATCCAGCTCTGAAATAGGAAAGTCGTGATCCCCAGGGTGTGTCGTCATCATTATGCAGTATCATGCTGCAGCTCCACATGCTCCATACACCGTTCCAAACTTGTGTTAATTCTTTTCCAACGCTGGGATTGTCACAGGAAATCTGGGTCATCATGGTTATTGTATATATGTGATGGGAGGCTAATGTGATTATACCTTGAGAACGTTACACTGAACAGTGCTAGAACACAGTGCTTCCATGTGTTTAAAGGAAACAAAATTTTGTAACATATCTTCACACTGTTCTGTTGGATTCTGCTTCAGACATATGCTAGGTTTTAGACTACGTTCTGAGACACTGGTCCTCAGTTTGAGGCTCAGACCTGCAATATTTCATAAGATTACAAGAAAAAAAAAAAAAAGCATCAGCAGTAACAACACAGAGTGGACTGCTCTGATACAGTTGTTTTGAATTTTAGTGAGCAACAGCAACCAGTTTGTCTTCTCATTGCTTTATGGGGCCCTTCTCCTGGCAAGAAAAGAAAAGATGGATAATGTGGTTGTTGATCAAAACGGAATCAAGATGGATGCATCCGATGTAATACAGTCTATAACAGATGTAATCGTCTGGTGAAATTTGATTGTAATGTTTGTTCAGCAGGTTAAATGGAGAATAGATCATACTTTCAGTATGTGCAGAGACATCCTGACTGAAAAACAAGAAACAGCACTCTATCATTTCAAGCAGTGAACAGTGATCAGTGATCACACAGTGTAATTAAGCTGTAAATGCATTTATTGTAAATGTATTTATTCCATGACGTAGAGACACTGGAGTTTTTTACCTGGAGGAATACTTCATAAATAAATGCCAAATAAACATTACAGGTCCTCTGATGACTGCCATCTGGACTCAAAACCTTCATTTATTCCGGACATTGATGATGCAACTATGGTGCAGATGGCTCATGATCATATTGATTATTACTGACCATGGAAACAGTAGCATGACAACAAAAATACGAAGCCCAGTTAACACACACACTCCTGCCTTTAGGGTGTACCACCACAGATGGTGGTTTGTGATGAATGTATGTATGAAACAGTCAACATTATTTGCCTGTAAATACCATATCCAGAGTTAAAATTGCCCCTTTATTTGTAACATTTTTCTGAACATGCTAAATGCTGATGTTTATGATGAGGGGACAAAATTGTATTCTAACTTAAGTTTATACCATTCTATTTCCCGCGCTTATATATAAAAGTGTGTCCTAACCCTCTCGCTCTGAGTTCTCAACCACTACCTTCCCCATCCCTCTCTTTTCTTTTCCTCCTGTTCCACCTTTCATTACAGGAACCAAGGGACAAGGATCAGAAACTTCCTCAGGTGAGTCTCACTCCCTGGTTTCCTCTACCATTATCAGTCTACACATTCCTCCGCCTTCATATCTTCCCCTCGACCCATTTTCATCCCATCCATCGACCCCTTTTCATCCTTTCCCCTCAATCCTTTTCATCTCCTTTCATCCCATCCCCTCTGACCCTTTTCATCCCATCCCCTTCTACCCCTTTTTATCGCTTCCCCTCGACCCTTCTCATCTCAATCCCTTGACCCCTTTTTCATTTCTTTTCATCCCATCCCCTTTAAACCCTTTCATCCCATCCCCTTTCACCCTTTTCCATTCCTTCCTCTTGACCCTTTTCATCCCATACTCTTAGACCCTTCTCACCCCTCCATCCATTCCTCTCTCGTCCTTTCCACCAATAAACTTATTTGCACTGATTAAGGCGTGGTCTTTGTTGTTGACATCTGTATTAAATAAAAACTGTCAATTGAACTAACCTACAGTATTCTGTGTTACAAAAGTTCAGAACACAAGATAACATGCAGTACATGCAGTGCAAATCCATGTAGTGTGCATAGCCATAACTTTGACACTACTCAACATAACACAGTTACAGTCAGACTCTGAACACTGTAGGTTTCTGGTGACAGTTAAAGGGAACTTTCCCGAGACCCACATGCAGATCAAGAGTATTGATGTGAAATATTCAACTGACGCAGAATTTGCAGCAGGATGTAAATGGCATTATCAGCAGGCACTCACACACTCAGATGCATATTGCGTACTGGAAGCGGTGCCATGTGCCCCAGTAGACATGCTCAACATGAGAGCCAGGCAGACCTTTTCATAGAAATAGGGCTGAAACAAACAGAAGGCTGCCATCACAGAGCCAAGGTTAAAGGCAAGAGAGAAATAGGACACAAATTAATTGTCAAGTCAAATTAAATCACTGTTTTACATTCTCACAGTGTAGAGCTGGGTTCATTATCATACAGTGTGTACCTTGAACTTGACCTCCAAAGCTCTGTGGATGGTTGAATGTGAACAATCTGCCCTTGACTCAAGGCAGATTTTCATCTCTGTACCGTTTAGCCTATTATGCAAGACAGGAGTTGATGAAAAAGGCCTTGGGGTTGGCAGATGGTTCCCCACGGATAAGCACTGAATAAAATTTCATCAGATATTTTCTCATGTGACCCAATTATGGGTCCAAAATAAAGCTTTCAGTTTCGTTTATGCTCACTTATGAAACACACAAAAGACGGGTACCTTTGGCAGTTCTTTAATTCAGACTCATCTTTATTGTGCTGCAGTCATTTGTTGAAGCTCTCATTCAGTCCTTCGTTCATTCATACGTTAGCTAGTACATCCTGGCAAAATTTGCAGATCTAACACTGAACACAGGCTCCCTTATGCCTTATGGCCATTGGATGCGACGGCATGACGCTGCTGCTCAGAGACACAGAGAACTGGTTATTTTTCTGCACACATGTTACTAGCAAACATTAATGCACCCTTGACACCTATTTTGTTGTGATAATAGTTTTGTGGTAGAACTATCCATTAAAAAATATAGAACCCAGTATTTTGTCTTAACATACTTATTACTGTATGTATGGCAGATTGATGTTCATATTAAGCAAATTCAATTTCAAATATATTTTCATATATTTTCTCTCCATTTCAGCCCTCTAAAATGAGTGTAACCTCAAATAATGCTCAACAGTATGGTCAAGCAATAAAGGGCTCTGTCCTGCAGAGAGCAGGGAAAGACAAAGGAGACGAAGCCAGTGGAGACTCACCACACAGCTCCACTTATTATTATTGTCTTTCACACTCACACTGAGCTGCAGCCTTAGAGTAAAACTAGTGCAGTCGCATCCAGTGGACATTGTTCCTTATTTTACTGTACTGGATTCTGCAGGCGCATTGCAACATAGTGCTACAGCATAATACACAGTTTTTTGAGTCAAGCCTACCAGCAAAACACTGACTCCCACAGTGAGCCCTGCAACCACCTCCACTGTTGTTTTTTTTTTGACTGTATATCTGAGATCATCACACATCTTTTTAACCCTGCTGGCTGTGGAGAAGCATGACATTCCAATCCAAATATTCACCTGTCCAAAGAGTTTAGAGTAAAGAGGCATGAGGGCTCATGTGGAACTCAGCGTAGTACTACATGGCTCTTCTGTGGTTTGTTGTAAGCATAGGCACTTCATAACATGCAACTGACAATCATTTCATAGAGGATAAATGTCGTGTATGCAGATACATACTGGAAGTCAGATACAATTTGCAGCAACAAGATCGCCCAAGCTTATAACTAATGGCTGAGTCAGGCAAAGCAAACAAGGCTTATCTAAGAATTAAGCGACAGCGTCTGAGTGTAATAGCTCATACCGCCTGAACTGGGACACTTTGGACAGATTTAAGTATCTGCTCTACAGTTTTCCTGCATGTGTAGGTGTGTGAGTGTGTGCGGGTGGATGTGTGTACGTGTTTTGTTCAGCAACAGGAGAAGACATGCTGTGGCAGTAGCACATAATCAAGCATAACTGTCACTGTAAAGGCTAAATGGCTACAGATTGTCTGAAACACTGCATCTCAAGCAAATACAAGTCATTCATATTATAAAACATACAAAATCAGCATGTGGAGCTTACAATGAAATGAACGCACAAAGGCCTCCCTACACTGTATTCATAGTTTGTATGACTTAAAGGGACACTCCACTGGTTTGCATTGCACTTCTGTAGGTCTGGGAACTTGCAGGAGACACATTAAAAGAGATGAGTCAACACTGAAGCAGTAAGTCCATATTCTCGCTTTTAAACCGTAATGAAAAATGAAAAACCTTGAATCCTACACTTCCCATAATGCGACATATCCTCCCTGGTAAATACCCATGTTTTGTTTATGCATTCTGTTATGTAGTTAGCAGTACCAGGGAGTTAGTCTATGACCTGATGATTATGCTTGGTGATAGTCTCAGGCAGTTTGAAGGATAGCTGTATTAGTGTTTATCGTGATCCATCATTTTCCTAGAGCTCAGCATATTCTATTACAAAATTGTTGAGTATGCTAAGACAACTGAAGCATGATGAAAGCAACAATAACATAAGTCATAATAAACCATTATTATACTTTAAATTAGGCTAACAAGAAGCACCAATGTCAGGCTACCCGTACAGAAGATGATCGTGATTTAAAGTTTTGTCATAACAGGTTATCTCAATATGGGATGAAAAAAAAAAAGTAGTTCAGATCTAGTTTCCACTTCTGTGCAAGCTGCGAACACAGATATTGACTCAGCATCTTTCCAGTATTGCTGATTCTCTGCTAATTTGCTATTCCAGACCATACCACTGTAAAGGGAATGTGCGGTCAGTCAAAGTCGGCATCGTCTTGCCGTTACTGATTTTGTTTGCAAGCCCAACAGGAATGTAAGGCAGCCCCACGGCTTCTGAAGACATCAGTATGTAGATAGAAAAAGCCAGGTTTATGTGCTTTACTTTGTACTTGTGATGGTACGACTCCGACTTCTTTGCAGACAGAATCCCACAGGTCCTTATTGTCTTTCTACTCCTAGTTGGTCCTTGCATGGATACATCAAGCTTCATAGCTTGTCTTCACAATAAATGTCCCACTGGACATGTAGGTTTTATGTTTATGCCTGTTTTGTATGTATTTCTCTACTCTGAAAAGACAAAAATATGTTTGCTATCAGTGTTCTTTTTCTATTTTTGCCACATCTGCACAATCTGTGGCATGAGAACCCTTTAAAATATGCAGTTTTAAAAATCAAACCACTTCAAAAGCTTCAATTCCTTGTTCTGTACCAGGCAAAAGACACATACTCTAAAGTGCTTCAAAATTGTAGAAAAACCACTAAAACTAAGATTTCCTTTATTTTCTATTACATTACGCTAACCTTGTCTTTTTTATTTTTTGAAATGAAATGGACAGCACTGCCATTCAACAGAAAAAATGGACCCTTGTTTTTAAATATTGCTGGCTTTGAAATGTGTGGTTGCCTGGAGGAACACACACATGCATGGCGTGCATACGTATGTCTCAGCGTGTCAGTCGTCCAAGTGCTGTTCCTCCCACGTGGAGGTGGGGATGGCACTGTATGGGTCCATTATGACCTTGGCGCAGCGGATGATCATGGCCATCAGCAGCAGGCAGAGGAAGGCGATGCAGGCCAGAGTCAGACCCTGGTCCACATCTACGTAGTCTGGCTCCGCAGTGCCCTCCACCTCCATGACTGCTGTTGTCTGCTGCTGCTGCTGTCCTCAGACACACCCACATGCCCTGCTACCATTCTGATGACCCAACTGCAGAAACACATAGACAGGAGGAAGATGATGTTTTAAGTCATAAGAGAACACAAATTAAAGTTATATGAATAGACACAATACAGGAGGTAATGGCAAGACTCTGTGTTATTAATTACAACATCATTTGATAGGACCAGTTCAAAATAAGTGAAAAACACAAGTGAAATCAAGAGAATCTCTCGAGTGAAAGTGTTTTAAGAAGAGACTTGAAAGAAGTCACTGATTCAGCCAACCTGATGTCCTCGGGAAGGTCATCCCAGAGCCTTAGGTACTGGACTGCCAATGGTCTGTCCCCTCTGGTTTTCAGCCAGGCCTCTGGAATAGATAAAAGGTCACTACCTGAAGATTTGGAACCTTATCACAACTGAGCTCTAACACATAAGAACTTAAAACCACATACTAAAGCACATACATCTCAAAACATTCTGGGACCCAATGTGTGGAGGCTAAAACAAGTAGATTTTGATGAGATGAAGAAAAATAATGTAATATTTGCA
>JASGAT010379939.1:0-10704 GCA_030220025.1 Chelon auratus
ACACTAACCCGGAGCAGTGAGCTGCCATGCTACAGCGGCGCTCGGGGAGCAGTGAGGGGTTGGGTGCCTTGCTCAAGGGCACTTCAGCCGCTTTCTACCGGTCGAACCGGCAACCCTCCGGTCACAAGCCCAAAGCGCTAACCAGTAGGCCACGGCTGCCCACGGCTGCCCCCTCCATTCATTTGTAGCCTGCACACTGGACACATTTCACCCTGCAATATTATCCACAAATAATTTGTGATTGGATCAAATAAACTGCTGAAAACTCCACAAATTACACAGCACACCTCTGCGAGAAGCAGACAACCCCCCCTTTTCATACCATGCTCAAAAGTTCATAATATCAAAGGGTACTGGCTGATGATAAGATACCCCGGAAATGTGTGGTCCTGCAGAGAAAATTACACATATCCCAACAGCAATATCTCGGCCAAAATGAAAGTGATAAGTGTGTAACCTAGGTGGAAATAAAGCTATGAATATATCAGTGTGTTAGGGAGCAATTTTTCAGATTGTCCAAGTGGATCTAAACCTCATGCTTTTGACATTATTGATATGTATAGAAAAGGGCATGTGTGACCTCTGTTTACTATATATGGCTATGGTGTGATGGATCAGACAAGTTAAGACGAAATAACAATCAGTGAGACGCCACTGCTGCTAGAAATCCTATCCTGTCTGCAAATGTCTGCTGCTCCTCTGCATCTCAGTAGACACTTCATCTGGTATCACAGGCTCTGTTGTCACTTTACAGTTTTGCTGAAAAGGAAATTCATCCACTGCTGCTGCATCCTAGTGTCATAGTGTATCAGAGAGGAGACACACTGTAGAAAATAAAAAATATATAGTTTTTTCTTGTCTTTTATATAGTAGTTAAAAAATAGTTCCTGGATTTAATTATTTTAGTTTACTCTTTCCTTTTACAACGGCAGTGCTTTCTCCCAAACTCACCTCACATCACACAATAAACAGAAGTGGACATGATTTTCTTGCATTTGTCACCTTCTTATGCCCACCAAGCACTGTTCAGCTTGGCAGAGACACTGAACCATTTATACAAGTACCAGCCGCACCGTTTCCTGTCAGCCGCATGACAAATAACACTCAGGGGTCCTCAAACGCACCAACTTTCCAAAGTTGGATAAAGATGAATTCAAGTTCTCATTTATACATAATTCATTATCATTATTCTTTCTATCCTGTCAGTCGGCAATGTGTTTGAGTTCAAGGGCAAAGATGAAATGATAGTACAAAGGGGTTGGATAACTCACACTGGTAAAATGGCATTATATCTCTTCCTTAATGTTTAATCAACGCTGTCACCGAGCCCACACAAGGCTCAGTCAGACTACTCAATTTCAATGAATCCGCTGTGTGTGTGTGTGTTTGTGTCAGTGTTCATGATTGTGTATGTGACCAGCTTAGGAGCTAACATTCTTTCTGAAATGTCCTAGAAACTTTCTCTGCCGTCAGTGTATTTTTGGTGCAGAATGAGAGCTGAAAATCACCAATTAAAATGTCAATGCTAAAACCAGCAGTCAGGACAATGACAGACTTTCATCACACTGATGCAATGCGCTCCACATACATATTTCATAATTGCCTTACCAGTTAAATTAATGAATTTTCCCCCTTTATCCGAAGTGGCTGAGACCAAACCTGGTCATCTCATTCATATGCTGGGCCGATTTCAGGAGAAGCCCAACCAGTGACAATTTAATTATTACAAGTGGATGAAAATACTGTATCCTATTTTTTATGAACTGCTGCCCACTGTCAGAGACTTTTAATTATGTGCAACAGAGTCTGACAAAATCTTTTAAAAGTGTTGTTTACAACCATTTATCATCGTCCCCAGCATAAACAAATAGTTTTTGGTCATTGGTTTCACAGGGGCCTCACAACCTCCTTGTCAAATATGAAAACATGAAATTCACACAGGTTTTCTAATGTTCATCAGACAAGTAAAGAGGCTTATTAAGCAGTCCGTGCCCTCATTCAGATGTTTGACGTAATTGTGCACAGCTTCCTGCTTTCTGTCACATAAAATTATTAATTCACAAGACTCCCATACTTTCTGAATTATACTAGTCCTTTCAAACCTTTTGGTAGAACAATCTTGGGAAAAAGAAAATGGGAAGTAAAAGCCTGACGCGTTTTCATTTGATAAAGACTCACATTTTGGTAAACAGCTTTGCAGAATAACAAAAGGCAAAAAGAAATATTTAGTTTGGAAGCACTGTGATGTAGTGGTGAGAGTGGTATTTGGTGAACTCACTGGAGGTTTTTCCTCTCTTCTCTCTCTGTTTACTCCAAACTTGTACGCCATCTTGTTCGATAAATTATTAAAATAGAAGGTCAGTGCCCTCCAAATGAACATCGGCTTGGGGGGCATTATTTTGGCTAAGGCGCATTTGCACCACTGTCTTGTTCTTGTGGAACAGCCGATTGAGGCTGAATAAAAGTTAATGGTGACACGTGGATGATAAGCTACAAGGGATTCCTCTTCTCAAAGGTCAGCATTGACAAAAAGACTTCTTACGGCACAAATGAATGCATCAAAGTTTCACTCAACGCAAAGGAAATGGCGCAGCTTTTTCTCAGCCCTAGCAAACAAATCAACTGGGTCTCCTAACTTTTTACCATTGTAATCTTCTTGGCAATTAACACATTAAAAATATGAGACACTTGGGGTGACCTGATTGCCAAATGGAGAGGGAATAGGTTAAACTCCTGGCTGGCTGACATTTAACTGTATTACAGTTATTATGTATGTCTACAAACACTGTCTTTTATTGTTATTTTCTTGAAAAGGTGGACATATTTTAGGTGTAAAGGTGTTTGTAAAGCTGCCCAATGGCTTTAAGTAGAACATTGTGACATGTAGGACAAAACATGGTTAAACTGAATGCCAGAAATGTTACTGTCAGATTGAATTCAACAGACCAACACCACAGTTAAGTTCCTCTTTGCTAAGTCTTAAAATATCAGAGAAACATGTCTAAGATGAGGTGGACACAGAACAGCTGTTCACTTAATAATAAATCAGTCATATTCACTAACTGTTACCTTTACAACTACAGTTATTTAAAGTCTAGGTCATAGTGGAGTACAGAGCAAGTGCACCACATACAGTAATAATCTCATTTACCTGCTAAAAATAATATTTTAATCTTTGGAGATCCGCTGAGGGCCAATTGAGGGCAATCCCTAATTGGATTATGTTTTTACTGTTTAGCTGCTCTAATATATATATATATACTTATTTTCTCAAATTATCAAATGACTGGTGTAGCTTCTAGTGATGATTATAGCTGGGCTCTGCGGTACCTCAAAAATGAACAGTCTCAATGTCTTTCGGCCCTCTTTTTGGTTTCACGGCCCACAGCTTAACTGTTCTGGTCCGTTGTCACTGATCTCATCAACCCCGTTTCCAGCAGCTGCCGGCAGCACTTTTCAGCAAAGGCGCCGATAAACCTGGAGCACGCTACCTGTGCAGCCCTGAACAGCTGACAGACAAAGTTAGCCTCTAGTTGGTGGAGCATTTAGCAGCTAAAGAGCTGGATATTTCCCTCAAGGTTTTCCGGAGAGCAATGCAGAACCAAGAGTGCAATTCGTATCAGGCTTACAGCCCTCAAGTTGACTGTGAAATGACTCCAAACGAGTGCTGATGTTGCCCTGCTGTATGTGTAAATAGTGTTTGGCGCCATGTGCTACATATCAGCTTTATATATTGGTGTTGCGTTTACAGCTTTTCAGTGGCCTGGATAGAAATATAAAATGTTTAATGGTTAACACCTTAAATGATTGTCAATAAGACAGAGGCAAGTACACATGACAGGCGTTAAACACGAGCGTACAGAAATATCTACCAAAACTAGTGTTTCGCCCAATTTACACAAACAACTTCACTCTGCCAGTGAGTTCGTTTAGCTATGAAACACGTTCCGACCAAACAAATCACAATGCTATTTTTGTCTGACATAAAAGAAAAGCATTGTGAGTGTTGGCACTGCCACCGGTTGTTGCATGTTTGAGATCTCTCACTGAATTCCTTGGACTCAAAATGGAGATTCATTAAATCGTTTAAATTCCTAAATTGTTGTCCAGTTAATGAGAAGGAGCTGAGTAAGATGTTCCCCAAAACCAAAGCATTGATAAGGATAAATCTTTTAATGTCTGAGTAAATGTGTTCTTTTCATTTTGACACAATGTAAAAGTCACAAGTTTATTTATTGAACATACTGAAGACAAATAATCGTATTTATGCACTCCTGAAAGGTTACTTTCACGGTTGCAATTATCAAACTGACACTATAAACTTTCCTGAAACTGTAATATCTTGAGTCAGTGGTAAATCAGTTTTCTTTATCTTTGATGCTGAGATCTTGTGCATGTCTCTAGTGAATAAAGCCAGTCGGGGCCGGAAGCTTATTTGGATGCACAATGTCCTTCTGTTGCAGACTTTTAAAGATTTGCAAATAGGAAGTCATTACGTTTGAAAAGAAAATGTCACTATCATTTCCCTTTCAAAGCAGTCCTTTGAATGCAAAACAAACAAGCCAAGGCGTCACAATATACGAGGCATCATGGGAAGAGAAGATTATGTTCTCTTGACAAGTCTTATTTAGATGTGTGCACTCCAACACATTAGGTTTTTTATTTACTCCCTCTCAAGACATTACAAACACTTTGCAGCCCAGAGTGCCTGCCAGATCCATGCGCTGCTGATGCATGTTTTGAAACTCCACGCTGGAAGTGGGTCCAATTTTCATTTCAAATGACATGATTGCCAATCTGAGGATACACGTGTAAACAGCAATATCTTTATTTTTTTAAGTGCATGTGGCCATTAATTCCGCATCATATCCTCTTAAAATAAAAACCGCTGATTATAAGACGTTAGATTTACGAGATTAATCGTGCATGAAACTCTCCCACGCTCTTCAAAAGGGAGGGGGCGGCTGGGAGGAGAGGGGGAGGGTTTTTACCAGGCTGATCCCATATTGCTTCTGTTTAATGTCATGTAAAGTACATCCATCTGAGTGGAAGCAAATAATCTACTACTACAAGAAGCGCCTCTGGCAGCAGACCACTCTCCTGGTAACAGATAGCGCTGGGGTGTTCAATCAGCAGTCAGGAGAGTAACAAGAGTGAAATCCTTTCCTGTGGTGTCTAATAGCAAAAGTCCTTCCATCACCAACATGGGAGGGAGTTGGGGGCAAAGGTGATGCTGCCTCCGGTGTTATCAGAACCACGGCGACAGATCTTCAGCAGATGCGTGAGCAGAATACAAAAATAGCCTGGCTTTAATGACTATGGCACGCTTCCAAAAATGTGTCCCTCTCTGTGTCTATGAACTGTGAAAGTTATCTGACCGGGAGAGAGGTGTTCTCTCCCGCAACCCCAGTCAATTTGCGTCTCGAGTCAGGCCCCTTACAGATCAAGCTGTTTGATCAGGCTCCGCTGGCTCCGCCGTCTGCTCCCGAGCAGCTCTGGCCTATTGACCGAGGCAGATGTGTCGCCTGTGCCGCAGCATTTCCATTCAGTTCATCTCGGAGTTTGGGAAAAAGCTTCAGCGCTGGAAATAAGAACGTGTCAACACTGATTCATGTCAAAAAAACGACTTTGTCACTGTCCCTGATGAGCTTGTGAGACAACAAGTGTGTTTTTCTGTCTGTGTGTGTCTCCCTCTGCGATATTTCACATTGGGTTTTATACAAGATAAATGTTGCACCGTACTGTAACACCTGAGCTTAAAACGAGACACTGTGTAAATTGCCTGTGATAAAGAATTTGCACAAAAATAATCAAAAATTGAACAGCAAACTAATTACACAACATGACGTAGATTGATAAATGTACAGTTTTCCTCTACCTTGTTATTTACCTGATTGATACACACTGGTGTCAGGCAGGTGTATTAGGCACACCTGACTAAAACCTGTCCAATCTATTGTATTCAGCCGTCCTACTATAAATCCCCCATTCATCAAGTTGACGTCCACAGTGTCAACAAAAAGAAGTGCTGATTAAATTTGATTATCATTTTGCATTCCAATTGACTGTAGTCATTTAAAGTTTGAATATGCTAATGTAATAATCATTTTCACAGGCAACAAATTGCATAGAAGTTTAATTTTTGAATTTGTGCCAAACATACAAAAAAATTAAGGATCTTGTTTAGCTGTTTACATGAGATATTTTTGGACACGTTTTTAGCTTGATTTGCTTTTGTTACCATGCAAAATAGTGAAAAAAGAAACAACAACACCTAAACTTCTCCCTGATCTGCACCTCCCTCATCCTCGCTAATCATTTTCATGCAAGCCTTTAGATGAGCAGCCTAAATTTAGAAAGTAAAGGAAATTGAATTTCTGAAACCTGTGTTTTTCTAAATTGATGTATTCCAACAACAAAATGTGGACAGCAGATTGGAAAGCTGACAAAGTTTGAGAAGGGATAATGAGAGAATTCGGTGTAATATGTTTGGACTGATATGAATGGCGCTGTTCAAATATTCAAGCAAAGTTGAATATTTAAAACAGGTACCTGCAGAAACCTGATGCGAGAAAGACGACCTAGAGAAAAATAACCTACACCTTTCTTTCAGAAACTGACTTATGTCATTACAAAATGGGATGTGCATCCATGGAAGTGAATCTTTGTTTCCTGTTTGGGATTATTCACCTGCTGAAGGTTCAGGCTTTATTTCAGACTGCAGCACTGTACTTTCTTTTCTTTTTTTTCTTTCCCCCCCCCGATACAGACGTCAGGGTCACGTCTTTCCCACAGACCATTTTGTTATGGCAGACCTCTTGACATGTCACAGCCGGAAAAGACCAGGTTTATTATTGATGACTCCGATCCATTAAGTGTCCCAGTAAGCCATGACAGCGAACCAGCGTGCACAACAGCAGGACCTCCCCTAGGTGGAAAGCAGCCATCATTAATATAACTGTCAAAAATGTGCTGTAAAACTGAGCAGATCACAAGGAATCCTCACATCAAAATTCAACTTTATTGGCCACGTATACTATCTTCTACTATCTTTTCCTCAAGATGCTTTGGAATAAATTCCAAAAAATTCAAAACAAATGTGCGTTCGGACCGAAGATTATGGGTCATGCCAATCATGATCTATAACTGTGACAAAAACAGTTATACTTTGATTACAGTAGTTGTCACTATAGTGTAATTATAGCAATTACATGTCATCTGCCTTGCGTTATTCCAATTTAGCGCCACTGTGAGCCAGTGTTGTTTTTAGGTTGCTAATTGCTTTTGTAACAATATAGTGTTCCAGCGTTAAATGCAAGTAATTGTCTTTCAAACGCAGAAGTCTGACCGCAGGCAGCAAGACAAACGAGCTTCGGAGGGCTGGAACCATTTTGAATCTTGAGAGACAAAGAAAAGAGAGGAGAAGAGGAGGAGGAGGAGGAGGAGGAGGAGGAGGGAAAGTTTGTGGGATGCGTCGCAGGAGGCCTTGGCATACATTGGACTTAACATGAATTCCAGATGATCAAAAGGATGAATGCTGAAGCGAATGCCTCTGTGCTTTAATGCACTGTTTGAACATTCACTTCATTTTCCAGTGAATTAACATATTTGGAATTAACAGACAATGACCTGATAAATGTGTCTGTGATACTGTTAATGATTTTTACAAACAGCCTCAGAGCTCAGAGAAAAGCCCTCAGTGTTGCCTGAGACTCATCCTTCATGTGCATAAATCATGGCGAGAAAGCTTAGCTCATTCTCAAACTGTAACTAAAGGATCAGTGACAAAACTGAACTCCCCTAATCTTAACCAAATTATAGGTAGGCCTATTTTAAACAATCCTTCCCTAACCAATTTAATGGCAGGACTAATACTAACAGCTAACATTGCCCGTGTCTGGGCCACAAAGATGTGTATGAACCATAGACTGTGTATAAATATGGACGTGTCGCCACTTCTTGCATTGGCTAAACTGACGCTATTATCACGGGGATACGGGCGGCGCCATCTTGCGAGTTTGAAGCCAGAGTCTGTGCAGTACGGTCCGAGAGTGGAGCCACGCGCAGCCGCGATATCGATGACCCCGACCAGAATCAGAATCAGAAAAGACTTTATTGCCAAGCATAACACTTCCTTCGTGTTTTCATTTAATTAATATTACGCTCTGCTATACAAACAACAGTTACAAATACATGCTGGCTTATACACTGTAGTTATTTTTTAATTAATTTGTTTTACAACTCTCACAGTCTCACAGGACCACTTTGGAGTGGTTGGCATGGCAACTGGTAGTCACCATTATGTCACATCCTGTTTCTATAGAGTCAAATAACTACCTAAAACGAAAGTTATCAGAAAAATTGACACTTGAAGATACACCAGTATTATACTAACTACCTAAAATGACTGAAACCATCCTTGAAAAAATATATATATCTCAGTTTGGCCCAAGTCCCATCTACTTACAGGGAGGTGGTGGAGCTTATGACCTACACTAGAGCCAGTCACCAGGGGGAGCTCTACTTACTTTGGCTTCACTTTTAAGAGGCAGTTCCACTGACCGTTCATCTTTATACTGTCCATGACATGAAGACACCACATAGACCATAGACATATATACATGTCTATGGCATAGACTTCAGCCCATGGCCAGTTAGCATGTATGATCTGTGCCCGCTTGGGAGGAAATAACTAACAAACTCACAACTAACAAAGCTGGCGCGTGGCAGTAGCGTGTATTTGTCATTCACATGGAGAATCTGGAAGAGCTAGGGTTAGCTGAGACGCTATGAAGAACTACAAACTCTTCTGAACTGTGCTTATCAGTCGGTCTACGGTCTACGGAAAGATGATAAGAGGTTTAAGTTTACTTTCTTAACTTCCATTTCTAGTCCCGTGCACTGATCTAAGCTGAACAGAAGTCAGAACTAAATAAGCTGAGGTCCAGTCCAGTTAGTGCCAAAAATGTCTCACTCACCACATGTTAGGCATGCCATCTAATGTAAATTTAAGAGCTCTTTCAGTTTAAAGACATGTGGCACATCAAATTCACCCAGGATTCAAAATTTTCTCAGTTACCTGTACTGGTATCCGCTTTGAGGATATCTGCATCTGAGGTTTCTGCTACCACAATACAGGACAGTAATGTCCTGAAATGTGCAACTATTTGTTTTTACAGTTTATTAGAGTACATCTGGAAAGTATATGGACTTCAGTATTCTGTTTTTCATGCTCATCATAACTGTGAGCCTATCCCAGCTGTCACTGGGCGAGAGGAGGGGTACACCCTGGACAGGTCGCCAGTCTATGGCAGCTCTGACACAGAGAGACAGACAACCATTCACACTCACATGCACACATACAGCCAATTTAGAATCATCAGTTAACCTAATGAGCATGTCTTTGGATGGTGGGAGGAAGCTGGAGTACCCGGAGAGAACCCACGCAGACACAGGAAGAACATGCAAACTCCACACAGAAAGGCCCAGTCGGCCCATTGATTCGAGTATTTCAATAATGAAAGAATTAAATATACTGGGGACCAGTTTCCCAACATATACAGAGGAAAAGGTCAGGTCATGGCAGAAAAGTGCCTTAACATTAATACAAAGCAGGTGGAATCACGACTAAAAGTGTTGTCGGAGGTATTGACATCGACTTCCTTTGTGCAACGGCTGCTGAGCCTTCACAGGATGCACAGCTAACATAAGCACTTTTATATCACCAGTAATGTTCATTCATTGTTGGTTTGAGTTGGAAACGTAACAGGTATCTGTGCAAACGGCATGCAGAAATCAATATCTGGGACACTGATGTTTATCATGTATACAGGGACATGAATAATCAGATTCCCCAGCGCTCAATGTGACCGCCATATCCTGAATATGATCAAAACCGGGATAAGCTTCATAACCACAGCGCACATCTTAATAGAAAAAAAATGCAAAAAGTCAGCAAACCTTTACTTTTCAGTCTAGTTTTGAAGGATCAGCTATTATTTTCTGTGCCCACACCTAATATGAGTTGACACAAACTTGGCATACATATGATGCCATAATAAACAAATAAACTCAAACTAACAGCGTACGCAGCATTCACGGTAAGCGAGTAGTTATTAAATCATTAAAATAATAATAAAATAATCATTTAATGTGAATTAATCATGAGGTGATGAAGAGATCATTATTCATAATACCATCGGTTGTTATAGGAGCCTATTTGCAGAAGCATGTGTTCAATAATTCTTTAGAAAAAGTTCACCAACTGTCGCAGCTCTCCATATTCAGTACAGTTAAAGCACACTGGAGGAAATAGACCTACAGTAGGCTACTCTAGACATAGACATGAGGAGAATGAAATTGTATAAGAAATTGAGGCAATACTCATCTGCCTAGAAATTGCAGGGCAGACTGACATTTTGATTTCTTTCCTGCAAGTTTGATGTTAATGATTTGGCTTTGGATGGGGGACCTTCATAGAGTCTGAGCCATATGAGTGCAATTTCCGTCCTGGGGATGAAAGCACATCGATTGCCCTCTGATGGTTTTTATGGGGGGCTGCTTTCATCCAGACTGAGACATTATTGAACTGCGCTCACCATTAATGCAGGGCTGAGTCTGTGTAACTGTATCAACAGGAGTTCGGCAAACATTCAATGTGCTATACTTGTGTGATGTGGCTACTATACTACCGCATTGTTTTGG
>JASGAT010379941.1:0-26357 GCA_030220025.1 Chelon auratus
GCCAGACTAAAATTTGATTAAAAATGTTGGTCACTTAAGAGACATTTGGAGTCTGAACACACTTACTTAGAGCTCCCCACCTGTGATCAGATCGCTGCATATTATTAGATTGTTATATTTATTGCACTCTTCAAGAGCAGAAGTAAAGAACAGTGAAAGTTTTGGAACAACAGAGGGATAGAAAGATGGAGGGACGTTATAGATAGAGGAGGAGAGGAATGCAGTTTCTACCCCGCCAGCCACTGATGGACTTGGGAGGACACAAGTGCCTCAGTTCGGCTGTGCCTGAAGGACAACTGGAGCTGTTTATTGCTAAATGACTTCTCCTGCCCCTCTCCTTCTCCTTCCCTCTCTCTCCCTCTCTCCATCTGTGGGATAGTTTGCCACATCAGCTGTTCTCAAGCCACACTGAAATGACCCCTCAAGGAAATGTAATCCTTGTTGTGTGTGTGTTTAGGTGCACACGCACACACACACACACACACACACACACACACACACAAAATGCTTATGTGCTATTCTCACATGTATTGTATTCTGCAAGATCAACTGACACCGCCCACTCCTGGATTATAATCGGCTTCAGTTATCGTCATATTCTTAAAAATAAAGAGTTCCAAAATATCTTCATTAAATAATTTCATAGTGCATTTACAGCCTATAAAAAACAATTATTTACTGCCTTTCCAAAATTAACTTAACTTTGTCACAATCGCACTTTAACAGCATTTTCAATTTTCTCACACTGTTGTTGTGTACACGTTCAACACAGAATTTTTACATAAAAAATAAAATAAATGCATTAATCCTTTAAATAATACCTACTAAGTTATTTGACCTCAAAGATCAGAAAGAAGAACTTACAAGTAGAAGCAACTTATCCCATATATTCATTAAAGTCCCAATAAAATCTAATAAAATCAATGTTTTACTACATATCCCCTCTTCACCAGTATCTGTCCCAAAAAGTACATAAAATTTGTTTTGTAGATATTTGTAATTGTATTTCAGAATTCGTAATTTTCCAGAAATTGACTAAAATAATGTTGATGACTCATCGTGCACCAGGGGGGCGTGTCCTATACATGGAGCTTACTCTCACCCCGTTGACTGTGTTCCAGCAGGGCTAATTAGCTGTATTGGAATAAAAGTCGAACAATCATACCTTTTTATGCCACATAAAAAGTTAACAACTTGATAAATCAAAATTATCTTCACTTTAGTAAAAAAAAGTTTAAAAAATATATAGCAATTGAGATCACATAATGACTAGCATGAGTGAAGCAAAAAGCTGTTATATGAGTCACAGTGTGTTTAATAATAATAAAAAAAAAGAAATAACATTCAAATGTCAAGCTTTTTGCATCTGTTGAAAGGTAGCAACTGAATACTTACTGTAAATGGCCACCTTTCATCATTTGGCCTTACTCACTGCTTTATAAAAACACCTCCAACCATCTAATTTTCAAGTTGCCATTATCTTGTCACGATGAGGCGCAGCAACTATTATCAGCCCTCACAAATATTTTATTAATCCACCACTTCACACCAAATCCATGCAAGGTTTGCATGTTGCTTTCTCCGGGGCCACATTCGCAACCAGCCCTTGACATTGTCTTCAAGGCTAGAGCCGAGCATGTTTTGTCACGGCGGTCTCAGTTAGGAGGCCTTTTTCTTTATTTACTGATTTTGAATATGGCTCGGGTGAAATGGGCCCTGGCAAACACTTGAAATCTGTAATGGCTGCGGGGATTTTGTTTTTTATTTTTGGTGAAAACGTATTCTCAAAGCAAAAATGTGAAATTTCAGACCCTTTAAGTGTGATACACTGACTCTCGGGCCAAATGGCTGCGAAACATCAGTGTGAGACTAATCGTGTTGTTTTTCTACGGTGGATCCATTTCACAGCTTGTCTAACAAATTACAGAGAAATATTCGTGTTAAATTTTTTTTTGTTGCTTTTTCTCTTAATATGATCACTCCAGGTTCACAGGAGTGTTAGGTTCTTACCTGTCTGACCTTCATACTTCATGTTGGTTGCTTATTGATTGAAACCTGCTATATCCCTGCATTTCTTCACTTTGGGAGCGAACATAAAGCTTTAAATACCAAAATAAAAATCTTACAGACCAACTATTTAAAGATATTTCACTGTGGTAGATGGAGCCCCAGTCTATATTGACTCCGTCTGATTTTTCTTCTCCCCAGGACAACTATACATTTGCTCAGCCAGGCATCCAGAGGAAAGTCAAGGCCCTGGAGGAGCTGGTCAGCAGGATTGATGGTGAGTCATCTGCCTTGCTTCCATCCATCCATCCTTCCACCCATCCATAAAGTACTTTCTATTCACCGCTCTGCCACTTTGACTCGATTTCCACTTACTTCCTCTTGTCTTTCCTGTTGCCGCTTTTCATTCCCTTACTTCTGTATGTCATCCATCTTTTTTTTTTCCCCATTTCTTCAGTCTTTGGTCATATCACACATTTATGCAAACCAGTGAAAACTGAGAGAAAAGTTTTTTTTGTGGGCCGTGCCGATCACAAACAATATATTGTTCAAATCTATGCATTTTTAATTTTGGCATGAAGCCTATTTTGGTCTCTTTGCCCCTTGACACATGGTATTCCCTGCTGCCCACATTGCGTTTATTTTACCTAAATACATGTTTAGCTCTTTATGCTGGTTGCAAAGGCTGATTACAGGTTCTGCCAAAAATGAGTAAGAAATAAAAAGTAATTGCTCAATGCAAATTTTGTTTGTTAACACTTAAATTAGAGAGACGTCTGCATGTACCATTCGTTTTCACGCTTTGGTTCTTCTGATTTTGTATCACTTCGTAGCGACATGACACTACAATCGTGCCTCACTAATTTACATTCCACTCTGCCGACTGGAAATATGTACTTGCTTGTGACTACTGAGACCTGGAAGTTAATGCATGCATGCATGCCGAGTGTACTTATACATAGCTCAATGACATTTCACACATTCTCACAACTGGGAGTTAATTAGCAAACTTTTTTTCCCCCCTCTGTGGCCCCCGTTGTGTTTTCCATTTCATCCAAACAATATTTGGTTCGAATAGTTCCTCCCCATCCAAAGCGTGCGTGGCGTTTGCAGCAGCCCACGATGCGTTGTGCAAAACAAGGTCTCATCAAGGCGAGCTTTTGTACAGTGGTCGTGTTCTCGGCTAACCTTGGTGCTGTCCGACTAGCCTGTCACCCGCTCTGTCAGCCAGAGGGAGGGGAGGACTCACCCGCTGCATTCAAATGTATGAAGAGGGAGTGAATGTGTGTGTGTACGGGAGTGTGAATGTCAGAGAAAGTTAGTATACATAAAACTGTGCGACTGTGGCAAAAGAAACTTAGCCAATAGAAAGAGTGTGCATGGGAGAGCAGCGGTGCATGTTGTTTGTAAAACAACAACAACGAAAAAAGTGTGTGTGCATTTTTGTGTGTTTACGGCAAAATTGCCTGGATTGGACTGTGTGTGTGTTTTGTCTGTGTTTCTGTGTTTACATAAAGAAGCAAAAGCCACCTCATCTGGACTCCACCACCCTCCAGCAACGGCATAAAAAAATGACTCGACATTTTTACTGTATCTTATTCCATAAGTGCCCTGTCATCGCGGTTGGGCCCGAGACATTTTATATGTCGCTAGCTTGACGTTACCAGCCCTAATGAGATCACATATAGCTTTTATCTCGTGTTACGGGATTGTTTTTCGCCCAGCTGTCGACATAGCATCTGGTTTGGGAACAATGGCCTCTCGTCTGTTCCACAATTACCTATCAGCGTTTATCAGATGCAGGGTGGTGGGTATTTTCATAAAAGATGGGGTCATGATTTGGCAGACGGGTAGAAGACGACCAAGACTGGTTTCTCACTCTTGACAAACTGTTGAAGAATTACATCTTTTATCAATTTATTTTTCTCTCTATCAGTGTTTTTTTTTTGTAATTCCTTTGAGATTTCAAATCCATTTCATTTTCAGTCCAAATTGTATTTAATCTTAAGGCTCATTAATTTGAGATTTGTTTGACAACTGACTGGGAATTAACGGACAAGGTGAGCACGTTTTCTTTTGTCTAATTGGGAAAAGAAATTCCCTCACTTTCTAAGGGAATGCAGCTTTTTATCAGCTGGATATTTAATATGTTTGTAGTTGGTGGGAGATTTGTTCAGACAACGGAAGGAGAGACATGGATGGCAGAAGGAAGTTGGTTGACCTCCAGTGACAGGACACCGCTGAATTGTCCCTCTCGTATATTAATGCAAGTAACTCTCATTCAAAGTTCAAACCCAGCATCAGAAGCGTCGGAAAGAGAGAAAATACCCAGTGAGAAGCAGTTCTTAGAGGACTGTTTGAGGTGGTAGAAAGGCAACAGTTGCTCAAATAACCAAATATTGCAACTGAGGTATGCAGAAGAGGATCTCTGAACGCACAACAGGTCAAACCTCGAAGAAGATGGGCTACAACAGAAGAATTCCACACCAAGTGCACTGTTAGTGAAGAATAGGAACTGAGGAAACTACAGCTTGCAAGGGCTCACCAAAATTTGACAGTACGTTGCCTGGTCTGTTGAGTCTCAATGCTACTGTCAGATGGTAGGGCCAAAATAGTACCAATTGAGTATTGTTGCTAACCATGTCCATCCCTTTATGACCACAGTGTGGCTATCTTTGGAGGACAACGCTTCATGCTACAGAGCTAATATCTTCTCAAACTGGTTTCTAGAGCACGACAGTTAGCTCTCTGAACTCGAGTAGCCTCCACAGTCAGGAAATCTCAATCCTCAGAGAGGATCTCAGAGCATCATGGATGTTGAGCCAACAAATCCAATAACACTCTCTAAGAAATGTTTCTAGCGTCTTGTTGAATCTGTCACAAAGAATTAAGGCAAAGACAAAATGGGGTTCAACTCGGCACTGGCAAGGTATAGCTAAAAAAACCAAATAGCCGTTGACTTTAGCAATGGTTCTGCATTTGTACAATTAACCCTCAGCCATCCTCATCTTACCTTGCCACATAACCTTCTATGACAGTTTTGAAGAACTCTTCCGTCCTGACAAAGTTTAAATAAATGATATTTCTTTATGCGTGTGTAAATTACAAGCAGTTAGCCTAGCTGAGATGCGTCTTTGAGAGTGTGTTCTCTTACGTTTTAAAAGCAACTACTATACCTTTATAGGCGTCAATGCAAATGCAAAGGCAGCAGCATTAAAAACAGCAAGATTTTTTTCTAAAGAGAGTCTAAAGAGAGCAATAAATTCCAGGGTTTTAATAGCTATAATGTCACTGCTTTATGTCCTGGAACTGAAAACACTCCCTCCTCCTCCTACTCAGGTAGCTAAATGAGTGTGAAGGCAAAGCTATGCACTAAAGAGCGTTCATGCTCAGTTAGGATTCCCAGTAAAATAAAACAGCTTATATATTAAATTTCCTTGTGAATCCAGTCCTACCACTCTAATTGATCTTGAAATAAGGAGGCCACAAAAACTGCAGGCATTTGTTAATAATCAAAGACGTTTAGCGCTTTGATTCTTTTAGCTGGTGGTGACATTACTGGAAGTCTTTTACTTTGAAATTTCTTCTCTTTCCCTCTGATTCCCCGTGCCTCATACACCCAACCCCCGCACCCCACCCCCCTCGCAATTATCCTACTTGTAATAAGTGACGCTAACTCCCATTAGCCTTGCTCGACGCCAGCACATGTACCTCCTCAAAGACAAGCCTCTATGCCGGCATGTAATGTTTCTGTGATCTCTTTATCTCTCCTTAATCTCTTTCTGTGTATTTGTTGCATGCGAGTGCATTAGCACAAGTTCATCAACATGCAAATTGCCTAAAGGTGAATTTATTTATGCAGATGAGAGGGCGCGTGTGCACTGAGCCTGAATTTGGCAAAAAGGCTGTTAGCTGGATTGTGAGCCTCCATTGCATAATGAGAGGCAGAAAAAAAAAGGCTTCTGTGTGTTTTGAAGTAAAACCTCAATATAATCTGCATTTCTGCGTTTTGAAATGGCCGTGTGTTTTATGTGCATGGCATTTAGGCTGTGTACATTTTACTTACAGCTCCGGCAGAGTTGGTTTTGCTTCTCTGCGGGTTTTAAAGTTTGAAGTGGAACCCGTTTATTTAGTTTATTTAAAGCTTCGCATTCATGCCCACTCTGGCCTAAGGTCAGTTACACCTGCCTTCCCACATAGTCCTCCGCAACCTCCAAACACCATGCTTTTGCAGATCCTTCCAGATCTTTTATCCAACTACACCTTTAGGTAAGTGTGAGCTTCCAATTTTACATTATGCTAATTTATTTATGAACCCACGCACATTTATAAACGTTTTTTATTGTGTTTACACGTATTATTCGCACGTTCTGGAAGTGTTTTCGAAATGTCGCACCCTGTAAGTGCCTGTACAGAAATAACAAACGCCGTTCCGTATGCATCAAGTTCCACACGAACGATGCCTCATTCCTCGTCTGCCTCACGTTGTGACCTTTTTTCAAAAAAAGCGTTGTACCTGCTTCCTGCTGAAAAGTGTTTCTCTTTGTACGACAGCAGATATTTTTCTCATAGTATCAGAATTGAGAATGTATGTACACAAAGAGTGCACCTCTAACAAGCTTACAATAGAATTCTGTATAATATATTGCACTTCACTGTCTTTGCTTTCATCCTTAATGTTTAAATCCATCCGTTTGACATTTAACGGTGCACTACTTTCTGTGCTCGGTTGGCAGATGGCACATCTAGTGTTTCCTGGATCCTGGTCCAGCTTTTTATTGGAGTGTACACTCCAGCAATCCTCGCCAATATTACCCAACAATGAAACACATTAGCCTTATACTAAAAGCCCCCTTTCTTGTCAAACTAAGAGCGAGAAAAACATTTGGTATCCAAGCTACGCAGCCTGAGAGGTTTACGTTAAAACTAGGGCTGTCAGAGGTAACATGTTCATAACGTGCTGACAGAAATGTTTTAAACATGCGATTAACGCAACCCGTAGTTTGGTAAGTCAGGAAGTGGCGCAGAAGCAACTCTGTGGATGGCAAGTGGAAACTTACAAACAAAAGGGCCCTCCTGATAGAAAGGTCAGCTCTAAAGACCAGGCAGATTGTTCTCCTAACAAGCAAAGTTACCGCCATTGTTGATGTGAACTGAGCCACCAGCATTCAATAAAAAAAAAAGGTGTGATTAATTCACGATCAAATATTTTAATTGACTGACGCTCCTAGTTAAAACCAGCAGTTTTCCTTATCCTACTTATAAAAAAGGGCTGTCTAGCTTTGCACTGTCCTTGTATTTGACATGGATAATCTGCTGGTAAGAATGCTGACTTTAAGCTGTGGATATGCTGCTTCAGTATTTTTTTTTTTTTAAGCCCCTTATGTGTACCCATCAAGTGCATAGGTAAGACCCCTTCACAGAGTCCCAGTTTTAATAGAAAGAAAATCCTAATCACCAATAATGTTCAGTTGTTCAGAAGTCATTTGATCAGATTCCAGCTGTCGGATTGGATCATATCTCTTACATGGGTTGTTCTAAAGGGACTGTGAAAGGTAATCCTGATCAGACCTTTAGCATGAGTTTAAAATGGATCCCGTGTGGTTTTCCAGAACAAAATGTGATATAATGTATGAAAATGTACAACTTACTAACACATTCTTTTATATTTTCTTCCCTTGTTTCGTGTGACTATCACACAGTAGACATTGGACTATATTTTGACACGTTTAGCACAGGAAAATGTATTTTATCCCCAAAAAAATAATCCCTTAAGCACCTGTTGAAATCAGACAAAAATCATGTATCCCTGGATAGTGAAATAAAACTAAGATGCACTACCTGCTCCTTGGAAAGCACTACCTAATCAGGATCAATAGGATCCAAATTACTTTTTGAACAGCTAGACCTTGGAAGTGGGGTTTTCCAGCAACGTTAGCTTAATTAGCTAGGTAGCAACGGATAGCGGATGCTAGAAACTCATTTAAGCCAGCATAATTACCAATGTCTGATGGGAGACGAGCGGGCTGCTTTTGTGTCTGACATGAAAGATCTATTCTTTTAAACATTACTGAGAATTTCAAGTGGTAGTTCTCGGCTTGTCTGGCACGGCAACAGTAATTAGACGGCCTGGTCGCAGTCACGGCAGATGAGCGGTTTACATCCAAAGACACAGATCACAGACTGCCACGAAACAACACACAGCGACGTCTGACTAAGTTAGATCATGGTTACAGAGAATCAAACACGGGGGCCTGGTTTGTGTCTGTAAATACATCCGAGCGAAGGATGAGCAAAATCCGAGGAAAACAGCTGTTTGAGAACGGACTGACAGTGCAGTGTGCTGGGAAAAAAAGAGTGGGCGAAAACTGTAATTACATTTTTTATCAAGGAGAGCGAGCAGATTTGGCTTCATCAGCAGAATCCTTGGAGCCTCTCGCTAGTCACTGTACAACCCCTGACCTCCTACTGTCCACCAGCCACGGGCTACGGTCCACAGTGGAGAGCAGACCGGCCCGGTCCGCGGCCTCGGCCCTAAACTTTAGCCGGCAGTGGGAAGAGAGGCGAGACTCATCAGTCAATCAGTGTCTGGGAGACATGCGAACCTTAACCTCCCTCAGCCCTCATAACTCCCAGGAACGCTGAGCGCTCAGCAGCTCACGGCTAAAAAGTCAAGATTTTCTTCCCCTTTCTCTTCATTGTTTTATTTCTCCCCTCTCCTCTCCCCTCCCACCGCGATAACTCCGCGTGACAAACGACCGCTCCTTCCACCGCTCCCCCTCGCCGCGCACCTCTTCCTCCCCGTGTTTGGCGAAGTCGCTAATATTAGGCAGAGCAAGTTCATTAGTGTAATTTAACATTGTCTAAAGTTGTTCCCCTCTCTCCCCTCTCTCCCCTCCTCTGTTTGGCAGCTAGCTAAGATCTGTCACCATGATGCATTCGCCGTTAATGAGCTTGCCTTGTTTATGCTCTTACAGCAGCATGTGATAATTAAACTGCGGAGAGGAGTGTGAAATAATAGCTTTGTGTTTACTCTGCGCCCTGCTCATGTGCTGGAGTGCGTGCATAATTGTCAAGCGTCGTATGTGAGCAATGGAAGACAGGTGTCATTCAAGTGTTTGCTGAGTGCAGTAATGTATGCGTCCTCGGCTAGAAAATGTCTTACATAACGTTTCGCCAATTAAAGCTTTATTAAAGCTGTATTTCCGCGCGCCTGTGTGTGCGCGTTCTTGTCAGTCATCCGTGATTAAGAGGACCGAGTGTGTGAGAAGAGGACGCTATAGTTCCTCCCTTACTGGCTTTTCTCATAGGTTCCCTGACAGCTCCGTAATTACAGCTCCATTATGAAGTGTGTGCGCGAGGAAGAGAATGAGTGTCATGAGTTTGACGACTATGAAATAGGGAGTCTCTGAATACTGAGTGGTATTTTTAATCTTTTGTTATGTAAAGAAGGATAAAACAAACATTTATCAAGAACAGAGGGGGGAACAAAGGCAGCCGCTCTCGGTGTCACAGCCCCATAGGCAGCGAGTTCTCAGATGATATCGCTCCTTCCCATCCGTTCTTCCCGGCGAGTGTTCGCGCCGGCATGCCTTGCCATGGCCCCGTCATCGGCGCTGACGTTTGAACCCCACGCTGAAACCGTATTGAGGCCTCGTGATGCAGCATATGGTCGCCTCTGTGAGCGCTTCGTATGGTGGTGGAGGCATAATCGGAAACTGTTTAGAAAAGGGAACACGCAGCACATTTAATGGGTGTTCTCAGTTTGTGTCGGTACCTCAGAATTTAAATTACAATGATGTAGAAAGTCAGGATCCATCTTCCCTGAATATTTTCTTTCATTTGTCAAAAATCCCATGGAAAAGTTTAAAAACGGCAATTGTTCGAGGACTTAGTTGTGTTTCCCCACAAGATTTCACGAGACTCTGACGCTTGTTATGACATAGATCATGCGTTTTTATCAGTCTGTGATTAAATTACCGTAATGACACTGATATAATGATGTTGAGAAGTGGCTTTCTATGGAAAAATGTATGTAAGATCTTATAAAGGCTAGTTCACGCTACGTATGGAATCATTTCCTCCAGGTTTTGACCGACTCTCTTCGAAAAATGTTTAAGTCTCTATGGTCTAAAAAAAAATCAAGCGCACAAATACTGGATTTTAAACGGTGGCGCTAACATCAATTTTTATTTGTGACTAACACAAATACCTTCCCGTACTATGTGAGTCCCGTATGTTGTCCGTGCCGTTTTCTCCACCGTGTTAAATTCAGTACAGAGGAGGTCAGCAACCGGTTTGTGTGTGTGTGTGGTGGGCGGTTTGGGGGGAGGCAGCTTTGGGAAGGGGAGGGAGGGAAAAATGCTTCCAGGAGCAACAGCAAAAACACAACGCAAGCACGAAATAGTTTGAGACATGCAAAAATATTTCAATCCGAGACCATGGCGGAGTAAATTAGACCCCGGTGGGCCACCATAGTGTTAACACCCTGAACAGTGTATTACTTTCTTAAGCTTTCCAAAAAGTACTGAAAGCATTGGCTATATTTACACTGACACTTCTCTACTGCTAAGAGTTAAAATAATAGGCCGATCTGAATAAAAGTTCCCGGTCTAACCACCTCAGTTGGAAGAGACTCACCCAGATGGAAGGAACTTCCAATCGGATTTAGCCTATAGAACCCATGGCAACGCTCAGTCTAATTGTTTCTCTTTCAATTGGAGTTAATCCATTATTTCTGGGCATTGAGTGAACATCAGGTGATCTGACGGGTTTCAGGGAGGGCCAGAAACATGGTGTTTGAAAGGATGGCCGAATCTCAAATCAGTGTGGGTCGCGCCATGGGAAAAAAAAAAAAAAAAAAGTGTGTCTGTCAGTCACACTCTTCTGTGAATGAATTTCATGTTTTTGATAAAGTACCTTAGTTGTATTTTGAGCATATATAACACTCCACAATGGTCAGTTATTTTATGTCAAAAATTAGAAAGGAATTGGCTTGGGTTGACAGCCACAGACTAGTGGAGGAAGCTGTATTGTATTGAGAGATGGACAGACACATTATTGGGCCCGTTTTACTAAACAGAATTTACAATATTCTGTCAGCCAAATGAGCAAATCACAAGTCGTGCTCTACCCAATCTGGGAACCCATCGGTTGCCGTCTGATGACTTGGCCTCTGGGGGAAGAATGTTTTGGGGCTTCCAGTGCAGCCTGATATTGGTCCAACAGATACTGTATCTTTGCTTAGACAATATCTTCAGTCATTGTTCACAGTCTGACTAGAGAATGGAGTTGGAGCTGACAGACAGTATTTATGATCAAACCGTTGACACTGTGTAAACTCCTTTCACACCTATATCAATAAAATATTGTTACAATGTTGCAATTCAGGGCTTACAGACTGTATAGTGATTAGTCATAATTGTGCAGAAATATTTGATTTCACATTAATTGCTGTTCCGTGGTTTGATACCCGCGTTCAGTTTATGATGGGAAGGCGCGCTGCTGCTTCTTCACTCCTCCTATTGCAGTGGTGCACACTCTTTCAAAGATGCATCAGGTAAAGTTAGTAGCCTGCCTGGCTGCCGCACGCTGCTTCACACTCGACACTTTCTCTGCCACAGATGCATCAAGTCCTCGGCAGCAGAATTTCAATGGGTGGCGTATCGGCCCGTGTGTTCGCGCTGCAAACCAACTGCTCCGGGGAGCAGTAACAATGGGGCCGAGACCGGCCTCTGTAACTGGGCTCAGCTCGGTTCATTTGCGACTGTTGTGTTCACACCAGCCCGAACGAACTGACCTAAGGGGGAAACGCACACTGTTTAGGAAACAGCCACCTAGGGTTAAAGGCTTCCTCAGTTAACAGTTAAAATGCTTTTACTACTCTGACTACAAGCTGAAGATCTTTTCTCTTGCCCACAGATGCGTAGTCACATTCATGAGCACACATCTGTTTACACAAATCTACCTGACCTCGATGACTGGTAGTTTAAACCAATAAATCAAACATGCATTTACAGTACAAGGGCATGATTAGTATTCCAGTTATGGGTAACTGTTAGCAGTGTTGTCAGCAGACAGCTTCCTATAAGCTGACCTTGTACAATAGGTTAGAAATGTATTTTCCTCAGATCTTACTAATGGTGCAGAAACAATTAATACACTCTTTATGCACTGAATATACACGTGCCTCTTCTAATCACCTCTGGATGCCACTGACCTACTTCATATGAACTTCATTCCTCACTCAAGCTACATGCAATTTCTTTAGACCGTTGTTTAGCAATACACTTGGTTTGGTATATTGCTTTTCTGAGACAATTTTGATAGCTCTGCAATTACATCTCTACTATGAGAGAAAAGACTGTATGACATTGCGGTTATTAACAGAGAAGGGTGTTGTGAAAGGATCGGCCTACACACTTCTTACTGTCACCTTTGCCACGGCAGCGCCTGTTATTTTCATGGTCTTCACACCGACAGAAGGCTTCGATCTTTAATCTCCGTGTGTTGCCGTTTCGTTTGATCTCGTATTGTTGCCATTTTGTGCAGAGTCCGTGCACCGGCACATGCAGCAGTACGAGGTGGAGTACCTGCAGTTCGCCTTCCGCTGGATGAACAACCTCCTGATGAGGGAGCTGCCACTACGCTGCACCATCAGGCTGTGGGACACCTACCAGGTACAAAAAAAACCACACACACCAAAGCTTCCGCTATTGTGCTTTTTGTTATCTGTTCGTTTCTATCCGTCCCTCCCCGCGTGAGATACCAGAAGCGGGGATATTCTCTGATAATGACGTCTATGATTGCCTCAGAAGTGGCGCTTTTGTGTTTGCCACCATTATAGCCCCTCCAACCCAGCAGCGTGATGCAACATAATACAGATATATATTTTTTTTATCAAGCTACTCAAACATTTCAGCTCTCTCTATGATAATCTTAATTACACAGCGCCTGCTAGCCATGCTCATTGGT
Source organism: Chelon auratus (assembly GCA_030220025.1). NCBI lineage: Eukaryota > Metazoa > Chordata > Actinopteri > Mugiliformes > Mugilidae > Chelon > Chelon auratus. The sequence goes on from JASGAT010379941.1 coordinate 12,982, forward strand.
TGTCAGTTTAACTGGGTTATTTTATGTGTTAAGTGTTGGCACGATATCATATGACAAAAAAGGTGTATATAATAAACATTTGTGAAGATTTCTCTGCAATAGATTAGTTAATTTTGTTGTGAAACAAATAAGTCGGTATGCCCATTAGAACAGGAGCTTTACCTGATTTAACTTATGGTTTCATTTTTATATTACAGCTGCAGTTCGTGTCAAAGCAAAGCCTATTACTGCCTTGACCTAGATGTTTATATGTGCAAGAAAGTGCAGCAACCTAATCCCGTTAAAACAAATGTGGACTAGTTCATTCTGCTGCCCTATGACATTTAAACAGAGCTTAATAGGCAGCGCCTACAGTTAGGCCAGATTATTAACCTCAGTTGGCGTTGTCAATAACACCTAATGTCTGCTATTGATTCAGCAGGGGTGTGTGTGTGTGTGTGTATAGGCCGGAATGAGTGTTGATAGTCCGAGGATTGAGCTGACTGCATATAATGGATTTTCCAGTTGATGCCGAGGTCGAAGGTGTAAGATATGTGATCACATCGGCGATTAGACAAGGAGAGAAGATGACTGAAGAGTCGGGGCTAGGGTTTAAAACGAACCTCTCCGTTGGTGGCGCTTCCAGCTGTGCCAGGTGCACAAACAAGTGTAGATACACAATCCGCTGTCACGTTCTCTGTAACATCTTCTGCCTTGTTTTCCTTTCTGCTGTTTTCAGCATCCCTCAGTTTCTGTCCCAGTCTTCTCCTTCCATATTCTTTTTACTTTTCATCCAATTGGTCTTGCATAGATTAAGCCTTTTTGTACATTATACATTCTATGGCTCATGTTGGTAACACTCAAATGTGTGATATTTGAAAGGCTCTGAAGTGATTCATATAAATATGACCAAGTCAAATCTAAAATGTGATCAAATAACAGTAATTATTGCGTATACAATAATTTAGTTGCAAGAGGAGGACAGGGAAAATAAAGAGTAGTTACAAATGAGAAGGGAAGGAGTCAGAGCCTACAGATAAATAAAGTATGTCTATAGCAAGTCATAATGGAAGAGACATATGAAGGGTCTGAAATGTGACAACATTAACTGTGGACACATTGCGGTTTATAGCTGGAGCGCACGGTCCACTGCCAACAAGCCGTAGCTTCAATTAATAAACAGCAAATGGACCTCGTCTTCATGAACTCCGACTGAACTGTGGGAAACGTGACATATATCGCAACTGACGGGTAAAAGCCATGTTTTGCCACTGAGTTAAAGCATCTTTAGGTTACTTCAGGTTCAGGGTAGAGAACATTTCCCCTATCCATTAAAAAAAAAAATTGATGTCAGCAATTAAAAAAATTCTAAATTTTTATCCTGAAAAGACGTCTACAAGTGTTTATGATTCAGAGTGCAATTTTTTTTTCTGCTTAGCTGAGAGCAGTTCAAGTCTGTCTTTCAAACACCTTGTCCCTCCCTGGTCGTTTAAGTTATTCTTGATGAATGGTTTAATGGATGGCTTAAGTAAGGGAGGGACATAAAATGTTTTATGTATATGCCCGGACACGCGTCCAGACAGTTATGACCTTTACAATACTACCCTGAAAAATAGCTCAACATAAAAAAAAAAGAATTAAACACAAGGTTGTTGTTGAAATATTCTAGCAAAACGAGCTGTGCACTACAATTATTTCTATTATATGTGACGTCTTGGTGTCCATGGTAACCGACTGCTATTTTCCATCACGCATCTTTAGTTAAGAGGTTAGTGACCTTTCGGTGGGTACAGAAAGTAGTGCTTTTAAAAATGAATATGAAGAATTATGAAGCATAATACCTTCTGACATTTAGTCACAATGCATGTCTCCTCATTTGCTGAACACAATTTACACCTTGATGTCAGTGGTTTCACTGACTGGGCGACCTCAGTTAAAGGCTTTGTGATTTAGAGTCACCTACTCAAGACATTACTTTAGTTATTTAACATATTCACCAAAAACCATCTTAATAATGGACAGTTGTGCAAAATCAGGCATTAAATTTTACATAAAAAGGATTGTTTCTGTAGTGTATTTCCAGCTGAAAGTACTAGTTTAAAAGGGTATTCCAATGATTTATCATTATCATATAAAAGACTTATGACTGGAGTTAGTATTTTCTTTTTTAAAAGTCTATGCAACAGCCTTACATTTTTCCTATATTACCATGCAAGTCAACCACCGACAGTTCAGTTTAAGACTCTGGAGCTCTACATTATTGGAAGCTAATACAGTTTTGAGCCACTGGCCTGAAGCAGAATTCTTTACCAGAGATTTCTGGCAATAGGCGGTTTCGCACCAAACGGTTCTGGAGACTCCCTAGGGGTGGCTACTCGCTGGGGAGCTCCCTCAATAACTATATACCTTCAAGAATTTATTTATTTTTTGCTGTTTGCATTTCCCAGTAGAAATGCTAGGGACGTAATTGCCAGTTAGAGGTTGTGTAGCAACTTTTCCCACAAGGCATTCTGAAGTCCAGGCTGTCCATTTATCTGTTTTGCTTAGTTTTTGAGACTAGCATTGTGTGTCCTTAATCTTTTACCAATATTTCACCAATATTTCCACTCAAGGTTCCTCTTGTGTTGAGAAAGTACCAGACCTGATTTAGGAGCCTAAATTACAAACATTTTCTCACAGATTCAAAGGAGCTGTGGAGAAGTTCCTACGGTCCGACAGCACCTATTGTCACCTTTTTATAACTTCACAATCACAGACTTTTGAAACTTTCAGAACTGAAATCTTCAGCCACACCTAGGGTCCGTCGCAGTAGATTGGGCATGATTTGAATCCCCCAAATATCCATGTGCAGTCTCCATCAGGATATGTCAGAGCTCCAAATGATTCAAGGAAGAGCAGGATTACGTACCAGTAGCTAGACAGAGGCACGTACGGGCGAACTTGCTAAGCCTGCTGTTGCTGCCACGCATCACATGCTAACTGCAGTTTGAGTCTTGGGGAAATGGACCAGAGTTTGGACACGGTTGCAAACATTGTTGCATTTAGAGTAGCCTTTGACTTTGAAATTGACATTCCACGTATTTCTCTGAACGTCCTAAACCAATGACCCTATGGCCCTGAAATTAAATAATTGGATTTAGATGGGTAGATGGGGTGTATTGACATCACTTTAATTAACAATTACAATGTGAAAGGATAGGTTTTGTTAATTACCTTTATACCTTACAGCTCGATAACTACTCATACCAATACAGTTCACCTCAAGTAAAAAAAAAATACTAAAAAAAACAAGGAATGAATGATTAAACAGTGTTGTTGCTTTGTCGTGACTTGACAGCGACAAAAGTACACATTGTACTTGTAATCCATCCTCTGAATATTTGATGTTTGACAATGTCGCTTGGATGGCAGCCTTAACACGCACTCCTCGCGACCTTTCACGCAGCACACCTACACATGTACACCGTTTTTGGCAGGCTCTGCCACAGTCCCTCACCTCCAGCCCTGACCTGGTGAGGGAATTAGACCATTCTCACTCATGAAACTTTCAACAGAGCGGACGGCAAAGCACAGAGCAGTTCTTGTCAGTTTCACTCCGCTCCCCTCCGTTGTCCTTTTTGAAAAAAATTTCACCTCACGACTGCTCTTTCGCACTCCCCATATCTCCTTGCCTCTCAGCATTCTCTTCTCAGCTCATCTCAAAGTTACTCTTCCATTCTTCCTCTACGTCTTGCTCTTCTCCATTGTACTCAAGTGCGGTTTATACCTCTACGGAACATAGGCGCCGTAACCTGCGCACGCCGCCTACGTTGGTGCAAGCCATTCATTCATTGTTGTGCGCTCGTCAGTCTGGCTTGCTCTGTGAAAACGCCACCCAAACACTAGTCACTGCTGTGTCTTTTTTGCCACTCGGGTTAATTTAAGGGCGACTTACACCTTTGCCGGAAGTTCGCCGAAGACGAGTTGTACAAATGCTTGTACCTTTGAACCTCGTCAGTCAGTCTTTCTTCCGTGTGTGACCAATCGCGACTCTTGCAGTCTGCGTCGCCACAACGCATAGTTACATTTCTGGGATGATGCATGTCAGGGTCTGCCTATGGTCTAGACTGTTGACGTAGCTAAGGCGTCAAACTGATGCAGAAGCATAGACCGACAGGCCACATCCAGGTGGAAATTAGAGTTGCTCAAGTTGCGTTGTCTAGCCTTTCAGAATGTTTGTCAAATTAATGCTTTGCTGACCTTTGCTTTGAGGCAGTGCTATTTTTCAGTTCGGTAGATGATTTGATTGGTTGGATAGTCCCCCTTTTCAATATGACCAAGTCCATTATTTATTAACGACTACATAAGACCGGTTTTACAAAGCAGACTTTTGACAAGTGTCCCTAACGTCCATCACCACATATATACAAGGGTGTCGGCCTTGTAGGGACAAAAAGCCCTGGAGGGTTTAGCTCTCTCTCGCTTGATAATAAACAGAAAGACCTTGCCCTTTGCCACTGCGTTTTCGTGTGTGTGTGTTTGTGTGTCTTCCAGGGGAGATTTTAACCTGAGCGTTGTAATGTCTCCGTTGTGGTCTTCTCTCTGCGGTGTGGCCATCTGTTCAGTTGCCTGATCCAGCACTTCCTCCTCTTCCTTTCTCTCTGTCTCCTGTCATCTCTCTTTCTATCATCAGACTCCTCTGGACATTTGTTCTTCACTTCCTTACCCCATTTTTTTTCCCCCCTGTTGTGCCATCAGTGTACTTGTGCTCTTTCTTCTTTTTTTTCCCCCCACTTTCTACAATTTGTCTTTATTGATCTCGAAAAGAGGAAGCGCTGGGGAGAAACAGACACAAGGAGGAATGATTTAGAGCACAACACACACACACACACACAGCTCTTTCCCAACAGTCAGACAGACGAACAGACAGACAGACAGACAGACAGGGACCAAATTATCCCTGTTGCGTGGAGCATGAAATTAGCAAGTAGCTCAGTGTGGCAGCTTTAGCATGGCTGTTAAAGGGATACCGTGACATTTTCAGGTTCTGAAACATGGTCCTTTTCCATACGGACAGACGGAATTTACCAAGCAGGGAGCTGTTCAGCGTTGGGTAAGATGTGATCAAACGTATGGATTGCTGTTGGGAAAAATGTGGTAATTTGCTGCAACACGGCTCACAAAATTAGCTTAGACTGAGATTAAAGGCAGAGACATAATGAATCAAGGCCCCACACCAGTAGCCCGATTCTATACATACAGAGTCTTCTATTCTGTGGTGTGCTTGCTTAGAAGCTCTTACTTTACTCAGTGGCAGAAACAACTTTCAAGTACTCAAATGCTTTACTTGACTAGAAGCACAAATTTGAGGAATATTTAAATTTTGTGCTAGTTTATCCTTTCATGCCACAACATTTGATATTGAAATGAAACTTTTTCGAGCTACCATGACCAGTGAAAACTGATGGTCATAGAGTATGTATTTTTTCTCATAATACTTAAGGAATTTTCTTTGAATTAGAGTTTCAGTGCAGGATCTCTTCCTCCAACATCCAGAATTTAAAGTTTTACACATAACTCCTAATGAATATGAATCAAAGCTGTCAGTGAAGATCAGGTTGTGTGACCATCCCAGAGGGAGCTAGCCCTCCTCACTTTTCCCGCCTCCCCGTCTCCTGTCTGTAGTAACGGCTGGCCCCGCGGTCACACCAAACAATAAGACAAGCCTCTGTAGACAGGACCCCTGGTCGCACACAGTCTTGCTGACTTCTTGCAAACGCACGCGCTTACACACAAGTCTCTCTCTTTCCCGCTCGTCTCGTCTCACACTCGGTCATGAGCATTAATATTTCTCTTTTTTCTTTAACAGCCGCTCTCTGACAGAATCTCAGCATGAAATGAGCATTTTAAGTTTCACAGAGGTACCATTAATCAGAGTTACTGAACTGGGTAGCATGACGGTAAATTTTTAATTTTCATTGTTTGATATTTTGACATTTACACTATCACACACATATATATATATGGTATACATACTGCACGTATGTTCTCAACCACGTGCTGCATACACACGTGATTGCTTTTATTTTAATCCTTTTTTATTTTTAATATTCATTGTTCACATGCAGAGAGTGAGGTTAAACAGAAACAGCAGGGATCCAAAAATTGACTGAACCCATTGCAAATGGGAATTCAGATTTTATAATTTTCCCCTCTGATTGACTCCAGCGTTTGGTAATTTAAAATGTTGCCTAAAGCAAGACACTGGGGGAGCATACATGGGGACAACAACTTAGCCAAAGTTGACTTGAAATGTATTCAATACCAAACTCTGCAAGCCTCCTCTAGAAGACTTATTTTTGTTTTTTCTCTTTTAGAGAGCTTGCAATTCAGAATGTCTATTACTTCACTGTATCCTACCCCCAATACTTGTACATCTCGTAGCTGTTAAGGCCAACTATTACTATTTACTGATGCAGTCATGTTCCTACACAAATGGAAAGAGCTTTAAGACTACCAGCTGGATGTCAGCGTTTTGTCATATTCCATCTGTGTAATTGTTCCATCGCTTTAAATCTTCTCGTTGATGACTATCAGCGCCCCGCAGCACCGCCACCTTTTCACCTTGTCAGGGTATTGAGTTAGTCCCACATCAGGCCGCTTTGTTTTGGAGGGATGAGACTAGTCAGACAGCCAACGCAGCAGTTTAAAGATCCTGTGACATTGCAATCCTCCTCCTCCGTCTGCATTCCATATTCCCTCATTCTCCTCTGTTCACCCTTAGCCTCCTACCCTCGCCGTCTCTCGCACGCCTTCCTATCGACGCCGTAGCCCCCATCGGCCNCACACACACACTTCCCGCGCGCTTTGATCAGCAGCGCTTGTCAGTCAGAGTCTCGCGTGTCTCCGCCAATATGGCTGCCCTGACACAAGGAGGGTGGAGGACCAGGCATAACAATGGAGGAGGAGAAGAGGTAGAGACAAGTTTGACGGAGTCACCTTGACTCCCACGACAAACTTTATTTGGCGATTCATAATGATGGGAATGCATTGAGCTGAAGCAGCGCATTGGATGGGTAGGGCTGGAGGGAGGGATGGAGTGTCGGAGAGAGAAATGGGTGGTAGAGTTACTATCACCAAGACCAGAGGCAGGAAAAACCCATCAGACAAACATCTAGCACTACCACCTAAGCTAACCGATTAATAATATATAAGCAGTTTTTAGTTCCTGCTAAAATAGAAATGGTGTTACGAAGAGCTATTTCTTGGCGTCCATTGACGAGGCTAGCTGTATCAACCCTCATTAAAGTCCTTCAACAGAAGAAGGTGACCAAGATAATCATATTACAAATTATTTGTACATTTGTGAAGGTTCTCAGCCATCCAGGTCATGGTATATCCAAAAAACAAGCGTTTTCTAGAGTTTCTTGAAGATGTTTCACCACTCATCCGAGTTCATATAGGAGTGGAGCATACGTGGGTGTTGCTCATCAGAAACTACTGACTAGGCTCTGTTAATGACCAGATACTTACCTGTATTTGGAGGAAGCTCTTCTTGTTTTCCTACCTCTACGAATGGTACTCTAACGACCCATTATCGGCCAGAACTCCAGTCTCAAGATGTGAGCGGGGGTGAGACTTCTTGGGGACAGATGTTGAGACCGAGTTAGAAATTGATGGCAGATTATATCTTGGCACACCTCAACCTGTTCACAGATGGGTTTTTAGTTTTTCCCTCCATCATCTTCTCACCCTTCCACCCCACCCCACCCTACTCTTCTTTTTCCTCCACCTCCTTCTTTCTCATTTTCATCTTCCTCCTTCTCCTTATTTTCTTTCCTTCACTCCTCCTTCTCCTCATCCTCTTTTCTCTGTTCCTCCTTCCTTCCTCCTGCCTTCTGCTTCTCTACCGTTATCTTATCTTCCTTCTTCTCGTCCTGATCCTCGTCCCCTTTCTCCTTCTTCTTCTCCTCTTCCATTGCAAATTCATTCCGCCTGGGCCAGAGTTAGTTTTAGGCACTAACATTTTCTCATTGAGCAGTTTTACACCACCATTCCTTCTAGTCTGGTCAGATCACGCCAGTCTTTTCTGATTGAGGTGGTTACAAGACACATTTTTATTCCGATTATTAGCAGAATGCTGGTGCCTTGGTAAACGTAGCCCATGATATGAAAGTGGTCAGTCTTCTTACTTACCTCTCAGATAAGAAGTAAAACACATCTGTCTCATACTGTGTCATATTTTAAAGAATTGACCCTGTTTTTCTGGCTTCATTTTTTATTTTTTTTCTTGGGTGCATCACAAACCTTGGTGCACTCATGGTACACCCTGCAACCCACTCAAGATTTAGTCTTAATCTTATCACGACAAGGTACATAATTACTGCTGTAGCTGAGTGTTATTAGTCACGCTGTCACTTATTTTAGTTTGATTAAGCCATCAGCCTTCAGTAATTGAAATGTCAACAGGTTTTATGTTATTGATGACTATAAAAAAATGCAAATATTCACCTTTAAAAAGCTGGTGCTTAAAAATAGCCTGATTGACAGGACTTAATTGAGAATAAAAACTGCATCAGATATGAGAGGCTGGAGCTGGCAAATATTTGACATTTTTGCTTAAATGTCTTGTTTACGTACAACAAGCCAATTATCATAAATAAGCTGATGGTTCGTTTTTTTGTCAGTCAGTTAAAAGCCGGCAATTTCAGCATTAATGAATTCAAAACACTGACCATAATCAGGACATAGAAATTCCTTAGAGTGCAGCCTGTCAGAGCTTTTTAATATCATTTTATCGCAAGAACAAAAGTCATACATACACTGATCAGCCACAATATTAAAACCACTGACGGGAGAAGTAAATAACATTGACCATCTTGTAACAATTCAGTGTTCTGCAAGGATACGTTTGGACCTGGGATTCATTTGTGTGGATTTTACTTAGACATGTACCACCCACCTAGACAAGACCAGGCACCCCCACCCCATAGCAATGACACTTCTTGATGGCAGCAGCCAGGGTGCAGCCTGACACCGACACACACACAAAAATGGTTTAGGAACAACTAAAAAAACATGAAGCACAGCACAAGGTGTTGACCTGGCCTCCCAAATTCCCTAGATCCCAAACACAACAGATTGAGATTCAGATTCAGAAAACTTTATTTGTCCCCGGGGGGCAATTTAAGGAGATCCTCAGAAGGCCCATGTCCATTCTCTGATGAGTCACAACTGTTTTGGAGGCACAAGAGGGCTACACAATATTCGTCATAATGTTATGCCTGATTGTTGTGAATATATTTATATATATTGTCACTGGTGGGCAACCATTCCTTCTGGAGGCAGTAGATTTCAAGTTAATGATGGATTGCTTATAGAAGTGATAGATGACATATCAAAATATCAAGAATACTTGAAGTAAAAAAAAATCACTCTAATTCCGAAATGATCTTTTGTCATATTAATGATAAAGCAAGTGACGAGTGGGGTGCCAGACATTCGCTGAATGAGACTGAAGTAGGTGACAAATTGTGAGAGCAGAGGATAGATGGAGGAGTGTCTGAGAGACAGAGGGAGAGAGAAATAGAGTGGAATTTGAAGTTTCACAGTCCCTAAGAGTTCACCAGTGCCATCAACCATGAACTCACACTCTCTTCCTCTCACACACACACACACAGCCTCACAGAAGAAAGGAAATTAAAACTTCATGAATCTGCGGGGACTGATAAACATTGTGCTCCTGTATGCCACTCATATACTCACTCATCTGTGTTTGTGTGTGTGGGTATGAGAGCGTGTGTTTGCCCGCTATGCCGCTTGGATTGGATCTGCAGTGCTAGACCGACAAGCCGGTCACCTGCCAGTTTACAACTCGCATCACGTCACGCTTCACTGTTCACAAACATCCCTCTTTTTTTCTTTCACCTCTCTGTACACACTCTCTCGCCATATTGTGCACTTTAGCTGCTTTTCCACCACTGGAACTTTCCCTAGGAACTAAGAACCTTCAGAGGTACTTGCTACATTTCCATTGCAGAGACCAGGGTCTACATTAAGTTTTGAGGACATGTTTTACCCCTCAAAAAAACAAACAAGCAAACAAACAAACAAAAACAGGAGGAAGTACTTTGTAAAATTACAGGAACTTTGAGGATAGGGCTTAAAATTGAAAATTTCGGATTGATCAAACAGGTTTTGTCTCACAGTCACTGTGATAGCTCTTTAGGGCTAAAATTTCTGGCATATTGAACATGCTTTCCTGATACATTTCGTTACTGCCATGTATTGGACAAGAGTAGAGCAAGTTCTTGTTGTTGTATTTTTTGCACAAAAAACGAAAAAGTAAAATTGCTTTCAATGGACTAATTTGTCAAATTTGAACATGTCTATAGACCGCAATTGAAATGCACATAATAACAGTCTGAAATAATAGTTCCTTGACAAAAGTTCTTGGGACTAAGTCCAGGGAACTTATTGTCTGTAAGTCCTCGGTATGTACTGTATTAACAAATGGCTTTTCTCTATCCTTCTCTCGCTCATATAAACACACACACGCACAAAATTAGTTTAAGTAAGCGGGAGGCAAAGTAATAAAGAGCCCAAACAACAGGCATAGGGAGGATCAATCTGTCTAGAAAGACAGAACAACAGTTTGGTTAAAAAACAAAAAAGCAAAAAAAAAGAGTTTTATAACTCCACATCTCTGTTCATATCTCTGTATCTACTATTAATCTGTTTATTCCTTTCTTCCTGGAGGGAAACTCAATTATCACAGTAGAAAGGCAGTTTCTGTTAATTCCTACAGAGTTATGGCTCACTGTTATACCGTACATAAATGGTGCTTAAAGAGCCGCACTTACAGTTGATTACAATGCTTAGACAAAGTGGAAATAAGTAATGCTGTGCTCCCTGAACTCTTGTAAAGTAGTAGTAAACTGTGATAAACATGGCTGAATAATTGGAACATATGTTCAGCCTTGGGAGTTTTTAATAACTCAGCTGTGCCAAAGAGACTTGAAAGCATAATATCACATGATAGTATTTGTGTGTGAGACTGTTTCCTTAAGTAAATAACACCATGGTTGTAAACATTTTACTACATTCAAATGCAGCAGTGTTTTTTTTTTTTTACTATCAAAAGTACACACATCAGAGAGCACACTAGATAATTTATGCATTTGTGTGATTAGTAACGGTGTGTTTGTCCTCTTCTCTTCTACATCTACACACTGGTGCAATTCCGCAACTTGAATTAAACAGACTTGTCAGGTTATCATGTGGCCACATGTCAATCAAGCGCCACATGTCCCCAAATTAAAAATGACTAATTTATTTAATTTTAATCTCGCATTCAGTTGTTAACATCTTAAATTATGATTCCCGAACCTCACAGTTTGTGTTGTTTATGTTGCTAGGCAGCATCTAGAGGAGTTCACAAGACTTACCAGCCAGGAGTTTTTTTAAAAAAACCTGACAAGTTATAAAACATTGAGAAAGAAATTTTACAGATTTCAGTCAATCTCAAGAACAAAGAAAAGCAATGTGCTTTCCTACACAGTATTATTAAAACTGTCTGTCCAGAGGAGAAGGTTACATAGTGCCCTCTCACTCATATACCGACATCCTGTCGCTCACTCTTCGCGTCTTTATTTTCTGTTGGGCGTGTTTTCTTGTGGGGGTGGTTGCAGCTGTCCCTCACACTCAAGTTATTTGGTTTCTTTTATTTAGCGCCCCTCTACTTTTGGTTAATTTTGACTTCTAGATTCACGCAAATATGATCTTACTGCAATCTGTCTGAGAACTGGTTGGGAGTAACTAGCTGAAAATATTAGTGTTCACACCTGACATCGTAAATGCATCTCCAAATCTGGCTTGTAATCTGGGGTGCGGCAGAATATTGTTTATAGATGCTGTCTAATGGGTGATTTCCTACTGTTGTTTCAGAACCATGAACCTTTTTTGTAACAAGATCCATGGTGACGGTTTGTCAAAGGTTGTCAATATTATTAAACATACATCGCTTGCAAGAATTTTAATTTATAATAGTGCTTTTAAGGCAATCCGTAATATGACCCAGGATTTACTGTGCATTCACATGGCTGAAAGAATCTGGACACTACCAGCTTGATCTCGACCAAATGTGGAGGCGTCCTTGATGTGTTCACACCTGCACTTAAAGCTGGTCACTTGAAGTCGGATCACTCAGTCATTGTTGTCTTTACCTGCAGTTTAACGCTCTCAATTTGTTTTAACGTGTTCAGGTGATAGGTGTCGGGTAATCACGCAATTTCAGTGACCTTAGTATGATATACCTTAACATATGTTGCGTTAGATTGGATTCAGAAAAGCTCCCGTACTGAGATGCACTTTGGATATTGAGTCTCGCCTCTAAGGGGGCACACAGTCCTAAGTCACTTGCACTCAAAGGGGCTGTAATTATCCTCTCTGTGATGGAGCTCTGGAGGAAAATGAATAGAACAAGGAACATCTCATCCTTTGTCTTTCTCCCTTTTTAATTCCCCCCTGCTCACTGCAGAGTCATAAAAAAAAAGTAAGCCGCCGAACGTAACAAGGGCCTGAAATAAAAAGCTGTGTGAAGGAAAGGGGATTTGTGTTTTTCTTTGTCACCCTGCAAATGTAAATTTCTGGATCATGGCAGATTTTACATTCCACTTTTTTCCCATCTGTCCTCTCTCCTTTTGTATGTATGTCCAAACGCGTGATGCGAGAACGCTCCTAAATCTCCCTTAAAACGCAGCGTGTGCAGGAGCTGTTTGAGCTGAGCCGAGATGCTTTATGACGTAGCCGCGATGGATTTCGTTTGTTTTACGGCTGCGAGATGTTAAACTTGTAGTAAATCCACGTTTTCCTCTCTCTGTCGCTAGGCTGAACCGGAGGGCTTCTCCCATTTCCACCTCTACGTGTGCGCTGCCTTCCTGGTGAGGTGGAGGAAGGAGATTCTAGAGGAGAGGGATTTTCAGGTAAGACACTTTTCTTTAGTGACACAGGGGGAGCCGTAAACCTTTGCATTTCTGCTGAGAAGCATATGAATCCATACACACTGCATGTGTCACCCAAAGCTGATGTTGTTCTGCCATACATAGCTGTATATGTACATGGATTAATCTCCTGGTTGCGTACAAACCACATTAAAACCAGACTGTAGAGTCATTCATTGCCCTACATCCCTCTCCGTTACCTCCCTGGTCATTAACTGTAAGGTTTAAAAGTCGTCGTGAGTGCATTAGTAGATGACAGCAGACAGCTGCCAGAAGGTGACTTTGGTTGCCAGCTCACTTGGGGGAACCTGCCTTCTTAACAGTAGCAACACGGTCCAACATCATCTCATACAAACACAATCTCTGCTCCTTGTTTTAGTTTCCACTGATCTATTCTCTATTTTCTTTCTTCTTTCT